>PRKT01002096.1:0-34496 GCA_003671525.1 Saccostrea glomerata | reverse complement strand
CCCAAAAAGGTCATATGAGGTCACAGTCAAGGGTGCAGTCTACAGTTAATGACGTTATTGGGTTACCTTAGTGCAAAAAGTGAGTCTACAGTCAATGACGTCATGGGTTAACTTAGTGCAAAGAATGAGTCTACAGTCAAGGAGTCTACAGTCAATGACGTCATGGGGTTTTCCAAACATGATATAGGTGACTTTTCAGTCAAGGTGTACTCTACAGTCACTGATGTTATCAATAGGTGAAATGATATTGCAGATCTTTACAAAATGACATAGCAACACTCAGGGAAAATGACATTGTAACTTTTAGAGAAATGACAATGCAGCTTTAAAACATTGTTGGGAATGACATAGTAACTTGTAGATCTTTACGAAATGACATAGCAACACTCAGGGAAAATGACATTGTAATTTTTAGAGAAATGACAATGCAACTTTAAAACATTTTGGGGAATGACATAGCAATTTGTAAGGAAATTACGATGCAACTTCTAAAGAAAGAAGAAAGTTCACATTGGTCCATTTTTGGCCCTGTGAATTTTTGAAAAATAAGAACTACTCAGTTTTAGTTGAAAATATATTATATTTCACTTAGACCCTTGGTGACATCATATCAAATAAAAATGACGTAATTTTTTTCTTTTGTCAATGTATTATGACGTCATGAATTTCGTCATTTTCCTCAAATCTTGAAAATTTCGTTAAAATTGACCAAAATTTTAAACTGTTTTTTAATATTTTGCATAGCCCCCAACCTCTGATCTAAAATGTTGAATTATATAATGAAAGAACTGTTTTAGAAGATTCTAATCCATGAAAGAATTTTTGGATCGCGGGATGGGCTCATATTTTTATCAAAGGTTGAAGATGCTCAATTTCACCTATTTTCTTCAAAAATCAAGACCATTGTAGTTTCACAACGCCTGATTTTTTAAACTTGGACTCTCAGAGGAAAATTTTTTATAGGAAATGTAAGCACTAAGTCTTTACTTCATGTTGATGATCGAAATAGGACGTAAGGACGTGGTCGGTTAATTTGTATATTGACAGGGCCATTTTATGGAGAACGTGAATCTACGTCTTTGTACCCAGAAAATTTTATGATTACATCGGTATAAAAAGTCCAAGTTTTCACAAGCTTTTCATGGTCAGATTTCAGATGTAAAGGGAAAAAATCACCAAACACTTTATCATCTATAGGTATGTTTATTTTCACACAATAGAAAAGTTTTTTTTTTAAATCTATATAACAAAAGTGATGAAAAAATCTTTTTTGAAAGTATAAACTACGTAACATTCTTATAAAATCTGTCCTTGTGAAATTCATCATTACAGTTCTTTGTCCTAAAGAAGTTCATTTTTACAAATTCATCACCACAACTTCTTTATGAACAATTATAAAGAAGAAAACTTCACATGTTTTCTGGCAGGTCTAGCTGAGCATTCAAATTTGTCCTCTAAATGGTTAATTATGATGGAGCTTTGCTGCATATCCTCAGCCATTCTCTTATGTAAATTCCTCAATATATTAAATTGTTCGTTCACATTTTCCTTCAATGGCTGGCGCATCTTTTTCTCCAGTGCGTTATATTTTTCAGGATGCTTTCTTCTTTATGAAACCAAAAAAATGAAATTATACATTTTTCATTAGGTTTAGTCATACATTAATCCAATGAAATATAAATACGAGTCTTTAACAGTGGGTATATAAAAACAGATGTTTCATAGAAAAAATACTCTTTACTGAAACTAGAGTTATCCCTCTACACTGAAAGGTTGTAACTAAATAATACAAAGAAAAGACCTCACCTAAAGGAGGTGAGGATAGAATTCTCCACATTTTCAAACGATCCCTCGCCCGTTTCTTCGTCAACAACAACTGGTGGCCAGTTTTCATCAGCAGGAGGGGAGTAGTTGGGTGTTGAGGACGGCGGGACGACGGGGGTTGATGGTTCTAATGTAATGAATGTCTTGCTTTCATTAAAACATCATTTGTAGCTTAATCATTTAGGAATAATCGATAATTTATATATATAATATATCTCCTAGCAAGACTAAGTCTAAGTGCGGTAAGAACGATAACTCTAATTGTAAAAGTTCGTACCTTTCAAAAGTGTTTGCATCGACAGGTTTGATTGTGGCCGTTCTTTGAGGAGAAGGGGGAATCTTCATTTTCAAGATCTTTTCCCATCTGTACCCATAAAGCCTCAAACTCTTCGAAAGAGTTGGCGGAGTTTGTAAGATCTCTGAAATAAAATAAAACAGTATGACTAAAAATGTAATGAGAGGTAAATGGACACATCTTAGTGATTGAAATGATCATAAATAACAATAGTTCAGTAACGACAATAGTGAAGTACACCAAATTTACAGGAATTGTACATAATAAGAAGGTGGCCCTCTTGCACTCGGGACTTTCGTGAAGAGTTATCTACTTTTGATAAAATTGAGAAAAATCTTACTTTCTGAAAATTTACATCGTAAAAGATTAATTTTCATTAATATCCTGATAGAGAGGAAGTATATGTAACTTTCTACCAGGAAATTTATTTGAAAAAATATAATTTCATCTAAAGATATCAAAATTAAATGCACTCTTCCCATAAATTTCAATGTTAAATCAAAAGGTGAAATACTTCGAGTATAAATCAAAATTCTGAAAATTTCTATGGTGGATAATTTGCATTTGATAAGCCCTTCAAATTGATATCAGGTTCACCAAAAAAAATCCTACTAACAATATAGGTCATTATACTTCGGATATCTGAAGTTAATCCACAACGATATTTTTACAAGTTAAAATTAAGAATTTTTATCAATTAACAACATTAGATTAAGATCTGATCTACTTACAGAAAGTTGAAAATTTCGTCTGCCATATTTTTCTCTCACTAGTACTGCTATCTTTCTTCTTTTTTTTATTTTTGGTTAAAGGTACTGTTAAAGATTACTCCTCCCATATTTATACCCATAGGGAGGAGTAAGTAGACGGAAAAGTTATAAAAGAGAAATGGCATATAGTCTTTTAGGGTGTTTGTCATGGTTACATTGCTATTTTTTTTTAAGTTTGGATATGAGGAACAGTAATTAATTTGATGCATTAATTAGCTCATCATCTGTCGTGGTTAATCTCTTCAAATGAAAGCGGGCAATTATAAATCATTTTAAAAATTCCGCTTTTTCACGATACACCTGCGCACAAAGGTAGTGTAGCGTGTCCTGACATGACCTAGTATTTCAAGAAGTGCAAACGTCATGGCTCTTATCTGTGTGTTTCACGACCCTTTTAATATATCCATTTGAAGTTTTTAAAACGTCAATTGAATAATTAGCTGTAAATCATACATAGTTAGATGATAATTTACCTTTCCTCATAATCTCTTTTAATGGAAGCGCGCAATTCTAAATAATTTTTAAAAATTCCGCTTTATCACGATACACCTGCGCAAAGGTAGTGTAGCGTGTCCTGACATGTCCTAGTATCAGTACAAGCATTGTTACTTTTATTTCCGTATGTAGAAACACAAGACTATATATATATATATTAAAAAGAAAAAAAGAGAGAAATGAGATATTTAGTACGTTTTACTTTAGATTCAACTGACACAATACTGATGTGTTTTCTTCTATATTCTTCTATATTTTTAAATTTAAAGAAAGAGAGGGAGAGAGAGAGAGAGAGAGTACTGCTGTTACACGGTCTAAATGTATGAGTGACATGCAATTTATGAAGTTTGAAATCATGTATTCCTCCTGCACTGATCGAGCAATCGTATTAAATGTCAGTATAATTATCCCAACACACTAGAACCATTGTTTTTCATTCCCGCATTAGCCTTTACCCTATTAGTTTATCCCTTACAATCAGCTGACTGATGACGGGTGAAAAGTCCGTGCAAAAGTCGCGCCACTCCAAGGAACGGAAAGATGAAGACGTGTTTTGTGATGTGTTTAATTTTTGGCTGGTATACAATTGTTTGTGCGCAAATTAGATGTCATAGATGTCCAAACTACATAGATGTCCAAACTACCTTGGAGTTGTAGATTTTACGCAAACGCGATGCAACTGTTATATTATTTTTCTTGGTTTTTAAAATATGTCAATATGGTCTGCCCATTTCCAAGAATTTGAAAAGGTAAGTCCAAGATAAAAATGAGTAAACGATGGGACTACTTCTTGATTGTCAAGCTGAAATATTTAATCCAGACCAGCATAAAGATTATTCAAGGGAGATTCTGGTCTTGGCACTAAATCATAGATTGGATACTTCGTCTTCTTTACAACCAAATAATAATATTTTGGGTTTATCAGGATTAAATTTTACAACCCAATTTTTGGACCATTCATTAATCTGTTCTAGATCATACTTAGTAAGTCTTTCCAAGTCCTGCATGTTTTTAGAAGTATTTGATACAGATGTTTCATCTGTAAATCTAGAGAGACCTAAGTGTCCACATGGCAGGTCATACCATATCTACCTACCCTCATTCCTTCCTAGCACAGTCTCTTACTCCACCTCGTTCTGACTCAAGGAGTGCTTCGAATCAATAAATAAACTTTTCTTTATAAACTTCGAATTTTCCGCACTCATTAGATAACATTGTACAATGTGGGAGTTGCTAGTTGAAGGAACAAAACTTCAAAAGCCTTCAGTCCTTTGCAGACTACCTCGAAAGAGAATTGGAATTCTGGAGGACTGAGGCCAGCAGATTTAAAGATAGCTAGGTTAATTAATTTATTTTTTTGCAGGTTTAACAATTTTATGTCAAAGAATTTTGTATTTGAAAAATATTTTTGTTATTGGTTATAATGCAGTATCTGCAAATTTCAGTTTCTAAATTATCTGAAAGAATGGAGTGTTAGGAAGACTTTATTTTATTTTTAAGACTTGCTGAGACAGGAAGAGGAGCAGGGGAAAGTTTCCATTTATTCAAGTTCAGACTACTATATGCAGATAAGGGGGGCAAAAATTAACAAGTGTCACTTAGTAAGTAATCTTTTTAACTTGAATAAAAAAGAAAATGCATTTATGATAAATGTAGTATGTTCCAATTATGTATATAGTTTTATGCGATTTCAAAGACAGGTTTTTTGGAAATTTTAGAGAAAAATCATAATCTTAGCTATTATCATTGCAGAAATTTCTGGACAACAATATAACAGTCCCTGTTGGGTACACACAGCTTGGTTAAGTGATATACAAGGCGCTTTTAAAGGAAAAACGAAATCTTGTGCCTTAAAGCTGAGGATCAATGGCTTTTTTGAACCACATGAGATGGTGGGAACAACAGGCTGTAAGGTAGCATATTCCGAATAAGGAAAAGCCCTGAAAGGTTTGTTTGTATTTTGGAGCACACGGCGGGTGTGACCGGTCGACAGGGGATGCTCACTCCTCCATGGCACCTGATCCCACCTATGATGTTTCGGAGGTCCGTGTTTGCTCTGCTCTTATTTTGTATATTTGTTTAATGGACGTTGAAATTCTTTTTGCCTCTGTGAAATATTAAAAGTATTCAAAACTGACAGGTGATTTTGAAGAATTTCTTCCTTAGAAAAAGAAGTGTATGTATAAGTAGGACTATCACTTGTAGAATTAAATCCAAGTTCTTCTAGAATGCAATTTATATAATGAGCCTTACAAAACGAAGACAATGTTGTTAGATGCTTTGTCGGCAGGAACCAGTACGTACTGATCGTGTAATCTATCTAATTCTTTTTTCACTTCTGGTTTATTGAACACAGAAGGATGGATGGTTTTCATTTTGCCCCTCAATCTTTTAATACGTGACTTTAACATGGATCTGATACATTTAATCCATTCTGACAAGGTGTTAATGTCTTCTTTTTCAAATCTAGCCCATCGTCTGGCGCCCTGGACGTTAAACAGTATACAATCAATTATTGTGCTTATATCTGTTTCAAATCTGCTCTTTCTTTGTTTTCTCTACAAATCACAAAAAATTGAACAAATAAAATTGTCCACTTAATTTTTATTATATGTACCGTGCTAATTTTGCAAACAAAAAATTAAGAATATTTATATGTAATCCATTAGTCATTCTTACTTTTTTCATCAGATGTTAGGCGAAGAAGAAATTGAATTGATTTGGCCTAGGTCTTACATAGGAGGCTACTGTTTTTTTTTTTCATGCACTCACAACTGATATTCAAATCGTGTAAAATATGTGTTATAATAAAGATATGTGTTTATTTCTTAAATCTTGTCTGATCCAAGCTCGTTCTTCCATAATGCCATGCTCACACCGTGGAAATAAAGGTTCATGGCCTTCATGCACATTGGTGACATGATTTAATAAGGATGTGCATTTCTGAAGGACTACATCACCATTGCTGCTCATTGTAAGTGTGGTTGCTAAAAGATATAGCCCTCAAACCAAAATATGTAACACTCAAGGAAACAAATCGAAATCGTGTGCAAATATAATGTTAGTGAGAGTGTACCCCAAAAGGAAGAATGAACGTGTCAAGAGCAGTCTATTGTATGAAAGACGAACAAAATAATTCCGTGTGCTCCAAAATACACACAAACCTTTCAGGGCTTTTCCTTATTCGGAATATGCGACCTTACAGCCTGTTGTTCCCACCATCTCATGTGGTTCAAAAAAGCCATTGATTATCAGCTTGAAGGCACAAGATTTCGTTTTTCCTTTAAAAGCGCCTTGTATATCACTTAACCAAGCTGTGTGTACCCAACAGGGACTGTTGCAATGATAATAGCTAAGATTTTGATTTTTCTCTAAAATTTCCAAAAAACCTGTCTTTGAAATCGCATAAAACTATATACATAATTGGAACATACTATCATAAATGCATTTTCTTTTTTATTCAAGTTATGAAGATTACTTACTAAGTGACACTTGTTAATTTTTGTCCCCCTTATCTGCATATAGTGGTCTGAACTTGAATAAATGGAAACTTTCCTCTGCTCCTCTTCCTGTCTCGGCAAGTCTTAAAAATAAAATAAAGTCTTCCTAACACTCCATTCTATCAGATAATTTAGAAACTGAAATTTGCAGATACTTCATTATAACCAATAACAAAAAATATTTTTCAAATTCAAAATTCTTTGACATAAAATTGTTAAACCTGCAAAAAATAAATTAATTAACCTAGCTATCTTTAAATCTGCTGGCTTCGGTCCTCCAGAATTCCGATTCTCTTTCGAGTTGGTCTGCAAAGGACTGAAGGCTTTTGAAGTTTTGTTCCTTCAACTAGCAACTCGCACATTTTACGATGTTATCTAATGAGTGCGGAAAATTCGAAGTTTATAAAGAAAAGTTTATTTATTGATTCGAAGCACTCCTTGAGTCAGAACGAGGTGGAGTAAGAAACTGTGCTAGGAGGGAATGAGGGTAGGTAGATATGGTATGACCTGCCATGTGGACTCTTAGGTCTCTCTAGATTATTTACAGATGATACATCTGTATCAAATACTTCTAAAAACATGCAGGACTTGGAAATACTTACTAAGTATGATCTAGAACAGATTAATGAATGGTCAAAAAATTGAGTTGTAAAATTTAATCCTGATAAAACAAAATATTAATATTTGGTTGTAAAGAAGACAAAATATCCAATCTACGATTTAGTGCCAAGACCAGGATCTCCCTTGAATAATCTTTATGCTTGTCTGGATTTAATTATTTGAGTTTGACAATCAAGAAATAGTCCCATCGTTTTCTCATTTTTGTCTTTGACTTACCTTTTCAAATTTTGGGAAATGGGCAGACCATATTGACATATTTTAAAAACCAAGAAAAATACTATAACAGTTGCATCGCGTTTGCGTACAATCTTCATCTCCAAGGTAGTTTGGACATCTATGACATCTAATTTGCGCACAAACAATTGTATACCAGCCAAAAATTAAACACATCACAAAACACGTCTTCATCTTCAATGGAGTGGCGCGACTTTTGCACGGACTTTTCATCCGTCATCAGTCAGCTGATTGTAAGGGATAAACTAATAGGGTAAAGGCTAATGCGGGAATGAAAAACAATAGTTCTAGTGTGTTGGGATAATTAAACTGACATTTAATATGATGGCTCGATCAGTGCAGGACGAATACATGATTTCAAACTTCATAAATTGCATGTCACCCATACATTTAGACCGTGTAACAGCAGTACTCTCTCTCTCTCTCTCCCTCTTTCTTTAAATTAAAAAATATAGAAGAATATAGAAGATAAGATAAAACATCAGTATTGTGTCAGTTGAATCTAAAGTAAAACGTACTAAATATCTCATTTCTCTCTCTCTCTCTTTCTTTTTTTTAATATAAGGATATGGAAATAACGAACAGTATTCAATCTCAACGTCCATTTAACAAATATACAAAATAAGAGCAGAGCAAACACGGACCTCCGAAACATCAGAGGTGGGATCAGGTGCCATGGAGGAGTGAGCATCCCCTGCTGACCGGTCACACCCGCCGTGTGCTCATTGTCATAATCAGGAAATAACGGAAAAAAAATCCGTAGTCAATATATATATATATATATATAGTCTTGTGTATCTACATACGGAAATAAAAGTAACAATGCTTGTACTGATACTAGGTCATGTCAGGACACACTACACTACCTTTGCCCAGGTGTATCGTGATAAAGCGGAATTTTTAAAAATTATTTAGAATTGTGCGCTTCCATTAAAAGAGATTATGATGAAAGGTAAATGATCATATAACTATGTATGATTAACAGCTAATTATTCAATTGACGTTTTAAAAACTTCAAATGGATATATTAAAAGGGGCGTGACACACACAGAAAAAAGCCATGACGTTTGCACTTATTGAAATACTAGGTCATGTCAGGACACGCTACACTACCTTTGTGAGCAGGTGTATCGTGATAAAGCGGAATTTTTTAAATTATTTAGAATTGCCCGCCTTCACTTGAAGAGATTAAGTACGACAGATGATGAGTTAATTAATGCATCAAATTAATTACTGTTCCTCATATCCAAACTAAAAAAAAAATTGCAATGTAACCATGACAAACACCCTAAAGACTATATGCCATTTCTCTTGTATAACTTTTCCGTCTACTTACTTCCTCCCTATGGATATAAATATGGGAAGAGTAATATTACCGGTACCTTTCACCAAAACAAGAAGAAAGATAGCAGTACTAGTGAGAGAAAAATATGGCAGACGAAATTTTCAACTTTCTGTTAGTAAATCAGATCTTAATCTAATGTTGTTAATTGATAACAATTCTCAATTTTAACTTGTAAAAAGATCGTTGTGGACCAACTTCAGATATCCGATATATAATGACCAATATTGTTAGTAGGATTTTTTTGGTGAACCTGATATCAATTTGAAGGGCTTATCAAATGAAAATTATCCAACATAGAAATTTTCAGAATTTTGATTTATACTCAAAGCATCTCACCTTTTGATTTAACATTGAAATTTATTGGAAGAGTGAATTTAATTCTGATATCTTTAGATGAAATTGTATTTTTTCAAATAAATCTCCAGGTAGAAAGTTACATATACTTCCTCTCTATCAGGATATTAATGAAAATTAATCTTTTACGATGTAAATTTTCAGAAAATAAGATTTTTCTCAATTTTATCAAAAGTAGTTAACTCTTCACGAAAGTCCCGAGTGCAAGAGGGCCAGCTTCTAATTATGTACAATTCTTGTAAATTTGGTGTACTTACTGAACTATGGTTATTTATGATCATTTCAATCACTAAGATGTGTCCATTTACCTCTCATTAAATTTTTAGTCATTCTGTTTTATTTTATTTCAGAGATCTTACAAACTCCGCCAACTCTTTCGAAGAGTTTGAGGCTCTATGGATACAGATGGGAAAAGATCTTGAAAATGAAGATTCTCCCCCTCCTCCTCAAAGAACGGTCACAATCAAACCTGTCGATGCAAACACTTTTGAAAGGTACGAACTTTTACAATTAGAGTTCTCGTTCTTACCACACTTAGACTTAGTCTTGCTAGTAGATATATTATATATATAAATTATCGATTATTCCTAAATGATTAAGCTACAAATGATGTTTTAAGATCAACAAAAGTGTATGTTTGTTTTCTCAAATATTTTTCAGTGCATCAAATGAAAGCAAGACATTCATTACATTAGAACCATCAACCCCCGTCGTCCCGCCGTCCTCAACACCCAAGTACTCCCCTTCAGCTGATGAAAACTGGCCACCAGTTGTTGTTGTTGATGAAGATATATATATTTATATTTCATTGGATTAATGTATGACTAAACCTTATTAAAAATGTATAATTTCATTTTTTTTTTCATAAAGAAGAAAGCATCCTGAAAAATATAACGCACTGGAGAAAAAGATGCGCCAGCCATTGAAGGAAAATGTGAACGAACAATTTCATTTATTCAGGAATTTACATAAGAGAATGGCTGAGGATATGCAGCAAAGCTCCATCATAATTAACCATTTAGAAGACAAATTTGAATGCTCAGCTGGACCTGCCATAAAACATGTTAAGTTTTCTTCTTTATAATTGTTCATAAAGAAGTTGTGGTGATGAATTTGTAAAAAATGAACTTCTTTAAGACAAAGAACTGTAATGATGAATTTCACAAGGACAGATTTTATAAGAATATTACGTAGTTTATACTTTCAAAAAAGATTTTTTCATCACTTTTGTTATATAGATTTAAAAAAAAAAACTTTTATATTGTGAGAAAGGAACATACCTATAGATGATAAAGTGTTTGGTGATTTTTTCCCTTTACATCTGTAATCTGACTATGAAAAGCTTGTGAAAACTTGGACTTTTTATACCGGTGTAATCATAAAATTGTCTGGGTACAAATTTCTTTAGAAGTTTCATCGTAATTTCCTTACAAGTTGCTATGTCATTCCCCAAAATGTTTTAAAGTTGCATTGTCATTTCTCTAAAAGTTACAATGTCATTTTCCCTATGACATGTCATTCCCTTGCTATGTCATTTCGTAAAGATCTGCAAGTTGCTATGTCATTCCCCCAAAATGTTTTAAAGTTGCATTGTCATTTCTCTAAAAGTTACAATGTAATTTCCCTGAGCGTTGCTATGTCATTTTGTAAAGATCTGCAATATCATTTCACCTATTGATAACATCAGTGACTGTAGAGTACACCTTGACTGTAAAGTCACCTCTAACATGTTTGGAAAACACCATGACGTCATTGACTGTAGACTCCTTGACTGTAGACTCATTCTTTGCACTAAGTTAACCCATGACGTCATTGACTGTACACTCACTTTTTGCACTAAGGTAACCAAATAACGTCATTGACTGTAGACTCCACCCTTTACTGTAACCTGATATGACCTTTTTGGGAAAAACCCATAACGTCATCCTGAGTGTAGACTGACTGTTCTCTGCCCCCCTTACTACTTATGTAATAAAAAATATAGCACTCTATCAATATTGAAATTTATTGTCCCAGAGTCAGGGATCCTAAGATCAGGTTAGGCAGGGAATATTTTGATAATAAAGTGAAACTTATTTAAATTATTCCTTTTTTAGGAAATAGATTTTCTTCAAATGATTTGTACTGGTTTGTTGATCAGTTGTTCAAATCTTTATCAGTAAGTCTTTTTTGTTTATTTTAAAGGATCTAGAATCAAAAGCATTTTGAAGAAAAAGACAAATGTCCATCATAAATTCCTTAAGAAGATTTATTTTGAGAAAGGCACTAAGCATTACCAGCCCTTGACTGTGATTGACAGACAAGGAAGGAAATCTATATTATTCATTTATTTTCCTATATATTATTTTTAGTATGAAGGGAGATGCTTCTAATGATATATGCTTTTTTTGTATAATTTTCATTACTGGTACACAAGGGGACAGAATGCTAAATCTTTGATGCTTTATATATCGAGGGGGAGAAATAATTTGATAAGCAATATTGAACAAAAGATGTTCAAAATAATGTTCTGAACAATATGCAACTTTTTATTTTTTGCTAAACGTCCCCATTAAGGAGTTGAATGGTTGGCCCCTAAATATTACCTTTGCTGATAGCTCAAAAACAAAAAAAAGAATTTCTGAACAATTGTTAAACATAAAATGTTTAGAATCTTGAGACCTTCTAGATGAGTTCCCGAAAAAGGAGCTGGGCACTCCAATTAGGGGTCACAAGGGGCCAAAACTCCTCAATCGATATTTCTATAGCAGTTAAAATTTTTTAAATATATTAGTGAAGCAGAGATGTTTATCTCAAGCATCTAAAACTATTTTTTATGATGTTCATGTCGTATGGTACATAAATACACTAAATATTTCTTTTGCTTATTGCTCAAAAACGAAAAGAAGTTCTGAACAGTTGTTGAACAAAAAGTGATCAAAATCCTTACAGCTTTAAGATGATTTGAATAAAAAGTTTAGCAAAAAAAAAAATAAATAAAAGAATAGATTTTCTTCAAATGATTTGTACTGGTTTGTTGATCAGTTGTTCAAATCTTTATCAGTAAGTCTTTTTTGTTTATTTTAAAGGATCTAGAATCAAAAGCATTTTGAAGAAAAAGACAAATGTCCATCATAAATTCCTTAAGAAGATTTATTTTGAGAAAGGCACTAAGCATTACCAGCCCTTGACTGTGATTGACAGACAAGGAAGGAAATCTATATTATTCATTTATTTTCCTATATATTATTTTTAGTATGAAGGGAGATGCTTCTAATGATATATGCTTTTTTTGTATAATTTTCATTACTGGTACACAAGGGGACAGAATGCTAAATCTTTGATGCTTTATATATCGAGGGGGAGAAATAATTTGATAAGCAATATTGAACAAAAGATGTTCAAAATAATGTTCTGAACAATATGCAACTTTTTATTTTTTGCTAAACGTCCCCATTAAGGAGTTGAATGGTTGACCCCTAAATATTACCTTTGCTGATAGCTCAAAAACAAAAAAAGAATTTCTGAACAATTGTTAAACTTAAAATGTTTAGAATCTTGAGACCTTCTAGATGAGTTCCCGAAAAAGGAGCTGGGCACTCCAATTAGGGGTCACAAGGGGCCAAAACTCCTCAATCGATATTTCTATAGCAGTTAATATTTTTTAAATATATTAGTGAAGCAGAGATGTTTATCTCAAGCATCTAAAACTATTTTTTATGATGTTCATGTCGTATGGTACACAAATACACTAACTATTTCTTTTGCTTATTGCTCAAAAACGAAAAGAAGTTCTGAACAGTTGTTGAACAAAAAGTGATCAAAATCCTTACAGCTTTAAGATGATTTGAATAAAAAGGGCCGATTCCTAAAATTAGGGGCCAAAAGCCAATTTTTTAAGTCTTAAATGTTCAATGTCTTTTCACAGATTCGAGTCCTTTCTTTCTTCCGACGCAGAGACAAAGACATCATGGCTGAAAAATCACAGAGATTGATTGATTGATTGTATATTGTTTAACGTCCCTCTTGAGAATTTTTCACTCATATGGAGACGTCACCGATGCCGGTGAAGGGCTTCAAATTTAGACCTATACTCGGCACTCAGGGCCATTGAGCAGTGAGGGTTCTTTATCGTGCCAACGCCTACCGTAACACGGGACCTACGTTTTTAAGGTCATATCCGAAAGACCCGTGATTTTCACTTCTAGTGCCGAGCGTTTGGCGAAGGAACAATCAATACCTTTGTTTACGTCTTAGGTATGACGCGGTACCGCGATCGAAAATCGAACCCGGGCCTCCCGATCACGAAGCGAACGCTCTACCACTAGGCTACCGTGACCGGTAAAAAAAAATCACAGAGAAAAGAAGAGGAGAATAAATTGGAAATTAAAACGGCGGCCACAAGCAGCGGACGCGACTTAGTCAAAAACAAAGGACTCAACAAAGCACCAAAGTGGTATAGAAAACTCAGCTAAACGAGGTCTCTTGACCGATATGCTGAATAACGATGATTAGATGGACAACTATGAATTTACAACGTTGTTTACTTCGCAAACTGTGAGTAGTCCTTACGAAAGTCACAATAGCATGGTGTGTAACTCTGTACCGTAGAATTCACAAATATTAGATTGATTGATTGTATATTGTTTAACGTCCCTCTCGAGAATTTTTCACTCATATGGAGACGTTACCGTATGCCGGTGAAGAGCTTCAAATTTTGACCTTTACTCGGCACTCAGGGCCATTGAGCAGTGAGGGATCTTTATCGTGCCAACGCCTGCCGCTGACACGGGGCCTCGGTTTTTAAGGTCTCATCCGAAGGACCCGCAACTTTCACTTCAAAGTGCCGAGCGCATGGCGAAGGAACAGTTGCTACCAATTTTAACGACTAGGTCAGTCGCGGCCGAGATACGAACTCACGACCTCCCGATCACGGAGCGAGCGCTCTACCGACTGAGCTACTGTGAACGGTCACAAATATTAGAAGAGCATGAAGACAATAATATGGTAGATGTAATTGATATTGACATTGAGTCTCTTGATAAACAGCTACAAAATTAACCAAAGGAGATATACATATCCAAGCGGTTAGATATATGCTCCAATGATAAAAATTTGATCTGCGTGTACAGGAATGCATTGTGTTCACGCGCTAAAAACAAGCAAGATTTTCCAACGGGGAAACTGCTTGCAAGAATCAAAGTACTGCTACAAATAATCGCATTATTTAGTTTAAATGGAAGCCCTTTGGCCAAGGATACCCTGTGGCAATCATTCTGATAGTTATCAATTTCACTTTCCATTGCTTAAGAATCAGCAGAAAATGTTTGTGTTATAAAGGACAGAAGTATGATCACATTCCAATGGTCAGTACTTTGGAACATGTGTGCTGACCAGCATGACGAAGTATCAAGAAGTCCATGAACTATTCATGCCAGAGAAGCATGTACAGAAATTGACTCAGTCAGTAAAGAAAACCCTTATTGTGAAAGGATTCAGCCAGAAACAAAATGGCGCCATTACCTTGAATGAAGCTTCCAAGGTAAAATTTAATGTAAATATACATACATATAACTGTGTAAAACAGAGTGACATGTTGCTTTAGATAATAAAAATAAGTCAAGTGTTTTAATTTCATAACCAGCTGAAATTGCATAAATCTCGTTTAAAGTCATAATTTTGTAAATTCCATGGTCGATACAATGACCTTGTCAGCAAATACAATTTATCTTTGAATGAAATGCTGACTGAAGTTTTTCATACCAATTGTCAATCCATTATTTATACACTGAATTGACCACGAAAAATTTCCGTTATTTCCTGATTATGACAACGAGCACACGGCGTGTTTGACCGGTCGGCAGGGGATGCTCACTCCTCCATGGCACCTGATCTCACTTCTGATGCTTCGGAGGTCTGTGTGTTTGCTCTGCGTCTATTTTGTATATTTCTTGAATGGACGTTGAAAATGAATACTGATCGTTATTTCAATATCCTTCCTTCATCCACGCTACATGTAACACTAGTTGTAAAAAAAAAATTGTAATTCTTCTCTATAAAATTTGATTGTTGCAGTTCATGGATACAACTGATGACAATATCTATGAGGATATTGATCAGAAATTCCTTGAGCCGGAAGTGGAAGATGTAGCCACAATCAAAACCAAATCAAAAGGAGCATGAGTATCGATAAAAGGAGAAGTAGGAAAGTTAAATAATATATAATAATTTCTATAACATTTGGCACATTTTACAAAAGTTGCTTCTGCATTAAACAATCTGATGCTCTTGTGACACGCATAACAAACATGCGTGATGGCACTATTAACGGAATCATGATTAGTTGTTTCTTATGTCTTGACACTTCTTCTGTCGGTGTGTAGAGAAAATATTTTCCAATATCGTCAGTCTTTACTAAAACAGGTCTTTACAGTGTCTGGACTACTAGTAGTTGTTACACTTTTCTCATTATTGATCGGACCTAGACATTCTTTATGGAGTAGGCGTCGCCAAACTTGATTGCCTTATTTCTCCACCCCATATTGTAAGGGGAATGGTTCCAGAAATATCCAAAACAATTAAAGACGTACAACGCACTTGGGGAAATAAATCTGACGTGTCGAACAATTAAAATCACGTTTCCGTAGTGATGTCATTAAAATTGTCCCGTAAATCGGCGAAAGCTTTCACATAACGTCGATTCAATGCATAATTTCAATCCTGATACATGACAACTGAGAACAATATAACGGACGACATACAACAGAACGGCAAACATTGGCAAATTCCAAACAGATCAAATAAGTCATCTTATGTTTACAAAGTTACAACAGACAAATTCTAATGTCAGTTTTGAAGATAAACACGAAAATGATAAACATGAAAATGATGATAATGATGACTTGGATCTTTGAAAAATAGTAGAGGAGTAGTTGAACTTGACATTTTAGCAGAAAATTCATTCTGGCATTTGTGCAAATCTCCCTTCACTTGTCAAATATTCTCTCTGAGAAGAAATGCGGTTAAGGCAGTATCCTGCACATCCGTTGTGACAAGTGTCTGACGGTGTGTCCAATCGATACAAGAAAGAGAGATGAGTCGGGAGCTTGTTGCGTCAGCAAAAATGCAGTTATCGGTATGTATAATGTATACAAATGTAAAACACAATACAGCAATGCACCTTTGTACTTAATATTTAAGAGATATACTTGCACAAAAACTCTTTTTTACATAAATTATTATTCATTTAAACATTTATTACTCAAATGAAAATTTACAAAACACCAAATAGAGCGTATATCAAAGTTTGTTCCGTGTTTGTTTCTATATTATGTATATTTATATTTTGAAGCTACACCATTACGGACCTAAACCTCCCGGAAGCAATGAAGAAGTATGTTGATGGATCGAGCCACATGTTTGTTTCAAACCTCTAGGATATTATGCCGCATTCGGCAAAATAGAAGAAATATTCACTTGTTTCATAAAATTTGGCAAATTAACCTTCTACTGATGAAATATAACTTGGCACACAAGTAGACTACACTATGATACATAGAATAGTGCATCGGTTTTTAATTTCGATGAACGGTGTTGCCATGGTTACTAAAAATAGAATTTTCTATGAAATTCCTTTGAAATGCTACTCCTACAGTTTTGGTCTGATTTCAATATAATTTGGCACATAGGTAGACTACACAAAGATACGTAGAATAGTACATCGTATTGGAAGTTTAATTGTGACGTCATTGAAATTTAACAAGCTACAAAAATTAATTAACGACATGATCATGCGTAAATAGCAACTTGAATTTATCTATTTTATCGATTATTCATAAAATCTTGTAAAATTGCAATACTTGATAGCGATACACTCGAGTAAGAGAATATAGTATTTTGTCAAATATGACGTCATCAGCCTTGACATGACGCAGCACAAGTGGTCCGGAGGAGTAAATTCACTGGTTTAATAATTACAAGAATGCTTAAATAAATATGATACCATTGCTAATTTTTAAAAATAATCATTAAAGCTAAAAGAAAATAATTTATTAAATACAATGTGTATTGAATATGAATTTATCTAGTAGCATTGAAGCTGCACAGGGATAAGGATATCTAGAGAATATCGCTAAAACGATGAGCGTATTCGTGATATACATCAAAAGTGCAAGGGCATAGACTATTTTTGTTTGAGCTGAAATTTGGAATATTTATTGCTCATATAATGTATATTTTGAAAAGTGCTGGGAGCTGATCCTGGTCTGCATAACATTAATTTTATTTATAACAGAATTTAAGCGAAGTGGTAATTTTTTGCTATTATAAGTGTAATGGTTAGGGCCGTGGATATCGGCCTGGATAGCTCAATCGGTAGAGCACCTGACTAGTGATACAGGGGTCCCGGGTTCGATTCCCGGTCCAGCCATGCATTTTCTCCTTTCCTGTTACATAAGCATTTTCGGCAAATTTTTAAGTAATTCACAAACAGCACTGACTAGCTCCCAGCACTTTTTGGGTAGAGGATATGAACCTCTTTTAATGTGTATCAATTATTTTATTAAAAAACAAGCGTATGCCCTTACACTATCCACATTTCCTACATTAAGCTTAACAATTTTATTTTTATACAAGTCACATGACAAACAGCTGATACGTGCGATATAACTGGTAATAACTACTGCCCAGTCCTATCTATTATTGATAGCTATATTACCTTTTCTACAAGTATTCAGTTGCTTTGTTAAAATTTTTTAAAAGAAGCAATGCATATTAAAACAGTGCAAAGGTTACATTTTCCATATCGGTCCTTAACATAGCTGAGTTCCTTGAAAACGCTACTCCTCCTACAGTTTTGGTCTAATTTCAATATAACTTGGCACACAAGTAGACTACACTATGATAGATAGAATAGTCCATTGGTATTTGCTTTCAATGAACGGTGTTTCCATGGTTACTAAAAATAGAATTTTCTGTGAAATTTCTTTAAAATGCTAAGTACAAACCAGTAGGGCTACAGTCTCGACAGAGACTTCTGGTTTTTAAAAGTTTGCTTGATTTTTCCCCTTGAGTAATAATTCTTTTTTGTTGGTATACATTATTTTAAAAACGTCCTTTAAAATTAAATATGTTTACTAGATAGTGGCCCTCTTTGCTATTTTCTTTCAACTTTTCTTCCAAATTGATGAATTCTTCCATGCACGTAATTCGGAAGGTTGTCCCATCATCAGCGGTAGTCTAGGTAGAGGAAGGGGCTTTCAAAGCCCTATCCCGCCTCATTTCTGTTAGCAGAAACATCACTCTCTTCTGAAACTCTAATATCAAAGTTTAAACTTCATTAAAAATCATTTTTGAAAAAAGTATATGGTACGGAGAAATAATAGGGTTACTCTCTATATATATTTACTTGCATTATCCATTGGGAATGTACCGGTATCCTTTAATCTCAAGCTTTGTTTTTTTGGTTATTTTGACCTGGAACGCCTCCTTTGAATTGGAATATCTGATTTGCTCCCACTTCTTGACTTTTTCAATTGAGTAGGAGATTTTGATCTACTTCTGTACATACATATTGTGGATCTCTTTGTCTTTTACAAGGCCTTTCTATTCTCTTTTCTTTTGTTAAGAGACTGGGGGACTTGACAACTCTTTCTTGGTTGCAAGTTATATATAAATCAGACCAGTCAATAAAATAACTATTTGAAAAAAAAACACAGGCGATTTGGTTTGAAAAAAAATTAATTATTCCAGACTACTCACCGCAAAGCTTCCTTCTTTCGCTCTTCACAACGAGTGTTTTCGAAAAAACATTTATTTAAATTCGTAGAAAGTCGACACAAATAGAGTTATGGTGTTGAACGCGTGTAATTCTCTGTTTAAGATGACAATGGTCTCCGGGACCCTGCTGACGATGATGTGCACAGTTTCGAAAATCTTTAAGTTTTGCGGCCACCAAAAAGAAACACGCGAATCGAAGGAACTCCTACAGTCAGGTTTTTGTACCATTTGCCAGTTTCCACTCACAACATGCGAAAATGAAGATCAAGAAAATTGATTGATTGATTGATTGCATACTGTTTAACGTCCCTCTCCAGAATATTTCACTGAAATGGATACGTCACCATTGCCGGTGAAGGGCTGCAAATCTAGGCCTATGCTTGGCACTCACGGCCTTTGAGCAGGGAGGGATCTTTATCGTGCCACACCCGCTGTGACACGGGGCCTCGGTTTATACGGTCTCATCCGAAGGACCGCGCCATTTAGTCGCCTTTTAGGACAAGCAAGGAGTACCTGGGGAACCATTCTTACCCGGATCCCCATGGGACTACACAAGAAGAAGTAAATTTGTATACACATCTATTCTGCTGCTGTAATGTTCTATGTAATCCGGAATTATGTTCATGATTGGTTCCGATGTTTAGAATATATATATATAACGGAAGTAGTAATAAAAATATGACAGAACCCGGCATGGTCATGGTGTGTTGTTAATTGTTGCATTATCCCTTAACATCATACCCCTAGAACATAACAGCTGCATTGACATAACCCGATAAAAAACTATTGAGGTTGGATTATTCCAACCCGTGCACGAGACAGGGGTTCAGCTACTAGAAGTGAAGATTTATTCAATTGTTCTTTGCCCCGCAGTAAACTTTTTTTCATGTACAATAGCATTACCCTGTTCTGTCAATGAGTCATCATTGATCATTGACTTTCCATTCAGTATCTCGACACAAGCTGTACACATTCAAATTAAATTTGCAGCTTTAATAATATCCTGTTTGATTAGGCCTAGAAAAAAAATTATATTTCCGATTTCCCGACGGTCCCTACTTTTTAGTACCGACCTTAAATATTTCTTAAATGCTTTTGTCCCATGAATTGCACAATTTTACACAGGTAATTATAGTTTCCAACTTTGCAAGCATTTTAAACAAAATAAATATTGATGCCCTTTGAAAAGAATATTGATAAATCCAAAGTAGGTGTTGCAGAAATTCGCGAGCATTCCTTATGTATTGAGAAAGCCGGTGGTATATGGGGTAGCATTTTGAGCGGATCCTGACTGATCCTGAAATGATCCAAACTTTAAAGATAATGGCCGTACAGGTGATTTCAATTGACAGGTGGAGGAAGAGACTCTGAAAATAATCTCAACTTTAAACATCATGTCCGACTTTTTTTGTCAGATCCACCCTAAGACAAAGAGCAAAATTTCTAACTTAATGGTAGCTTAATGGTTACTTAATGGTGGCTTACAGGTTCTTTATGGTTACTTTTAGACCACCATTAAGGTAGACTTACAGGTGCTTAATGTCCAAACTCCATTAAGCTACCATTAAGCTACCATTAAGCCACCATTAAGTCACATTACGCAGTCGATTATATTGTTAATATGCGTGAAAAATTATTTTTATAGTGATTTGTTATCATTATTATAAATGTAGAGTTCGTTTTATCTTGATTTGGTAAAAATAATGAAAAAGAACGAAATTCAAAATCCAAAAAAAAAATACGCCGCAGTGAGGGCGCGAACCCATGACCTAAGGTTTCAGAGGCGATCGCCTTTTCCATTACGCTACCGACGCTCTTGATAAAAATGGAAAATATTAAATATTTAACCTTTTTTTTTCAAAATTTGTGTGGAGTTGTTAAGGTTTTTACTAGAATTTTCCTGAACATTTCCAAACCACTTGAATTGGTTTATTTATCAAAATATTAACAATTTTATTTTTGGATCTTAACACATTAATATATATATTTCTACACAGAGTTCGGATTTTAGTTTGGTGTAGTGTAAATGATCTTCGCTCTGGTTTGTTATTCGAAAATTTTCGAAATGTAAGCATTAAATCATGATTGAAGATAAATTAATTATACATAAAACACATAAGTCTATCATCGAAAAAGAAAGAGGAAAAAACAGATACTACTATTATTTTTAATCTACTGCGGATATTAACGGTTTCTGTGTCAACAATTTAGTGACAATCCTCGCATAGACAGCATACTGTCTGAGTATTTGTGACTAACTTTGAATACTCCAAGATTTTCCTCTGACACAAATTCATGCTGTTAAAAAAACGTTTTCTCATATCAGTTATATAGGTCTACTTTTGCTGCATTAAGAAAATAACCTCTTGTATTCTATACACTGTGGAATGAAAATAAACAATCATTAATGACTAAACATTGAATTATTGGTCATGTGACAAACCTGTTTATACACATGGTTAAAAATACCTTTTTCAAACCGTGGCTTATAAGGGAAAACATTTGCAAATTTAAAATATGAAAGTAGCTTCGAAGCTTCAAATAATTTAGGTAAATTAAGTATCTACTTGAAGGTAAATAATTGGCTTTTCGATGTAGGGTAAACACGAATACAAGATAGGGACACAATAAATAACTTGCTTCAGTAATAATCGATTGGTGTTTTCTGCGTAGTTACATGGTCTTTACTGCGCATCTTACATACTGTATGCTAAACTGAAAATTAAAAGTAATATCGTGTGAATAAGGAAAGCCAAAAATTTACATTTTCATTTCTATTCCATATATATTGAGAATGTGATTATAAAACAAATAAACCAAAAGTAAAATTACTTACTCCTACTTTTCTCCGAATACGTATCATGTAGCTATCTCTTATCTGACAAAAGTTATTGTATTGGACCAGCAGCAGTATCGTATGCTATCTTACAAAGATGAATCTGTTTAAAAGGCAAAAGTGACGTCTGGTACCGGAGAGCATCCGGTAAACCATTCCTCAAAGTTGCCGCTACATGGTCAACACGACTCGTTCCGTATGTTCCGTGCGAACACGAGGTTTCACAAGTTGTTTGGAGTCATACGAGGGTTGAGTTCTTGACGGTTTATAGAATGTTATGAGTTCCTTTAGGTATGATGATGATCTCCCCTGAAGTACTTTGAAAGTGTATAAAAGGATCTTATAATATGTTCTAAATTTAACTGGAAGCCAGTGAAGAGATATTATTATTCGGAGATATGATCATGATTACTAGTTCGGGTGACAATCCTTGCTGCCGTATTTTGTACTCTCTGTAATTCCATAGAAAAGTGCATTTCTATAATCAAGTCTTGATGTAACTAGAGCGACAACTAGAGTCTTACAAGCATCTTTTGTTATGAATGGACGAATTCGACTAATATTTCGTAGGCGGTAAAAACAGGACTTGGACACTGCGCTAATCTGAGTCTCCATGGTAAGTGATTTGTTGAAAAACACTCCAAAATTCTTCACACAATCTGAATCACAGATGACAGAACCATCAAAATCAACTTGGTATGTAAAAGATCGTTTAAGCCAATTCTTTTGTGTAAAAACAATAAACTCATTTTTATCCTGGTTCAGTTTTAGTAGATTTGCGTACATCCAGCTTCTCACGTAAGCTAAACAAGTTTCTTATCGACTTTTTAAATCTGGCCATGTTTCTTTCGGTTTTATAATAAGGTATATTTGTGTGTCATCTGCATAACAGTGGAACAGCATGCCATGATCACGACAAATTTTACCGATAGGTTTCGAAAAAAGGCAATACAAGACTGGTCCAAGAACTGAGACTTTTGGTACTCCGAACCGCAAGACAGATCTTCGGAAGCACTCCCACCGATGACTACTCTTTGTGTGCGCTGTGTCAGGTAGGATTCGATCCATTCCAGAGCTGCCCCAGAAATCCCTGAAGAGAACCTGAGAAGTCTGAGTAAGATGGTATGGTCGATCACATCAAACGCAGCAGACAGGTCTAGCATCACTAGGGCCATACAGGAATTTTTATTATGCGCTGATACAATGTCATGATGGACTCGGAGGAGTGCCGTCTCTGTAGAATGGCATGCTCGATATGCCGACAGAGTGGTTCCTGTAGATTGTTCACTTCGAGATGATGCTTTAATCTTTTTGATACTATCTTTTGAAGTATTTTGAAATAAATGGTAAGTTGGAAACTGGTCCGTAATTTTTCAATTCATTACAGTCAAATTCCGGTTTCTTCAGAATAGGGAGAATTATAGCCTCTTTAAAGGTTGTCGGTACTGAAGATCGGGATAATGATTTGTTTATTGTCACATCACTGTTTTTAAGGGAAGCAATTCTTCAATGCATGTCTTAAGTAAAGATGTTGGGATATGGAAATTTTACAAGACTTCGTTGGTGCTCCCATGATGATATCATAGATCTCCTTGTTTGTAGCTTCAGTGAAAATAACAAGTTTCTGACCCAGATATTGAATATCACTCTTCTGTGCCTTTTGTGACAGATGGACCGACTGACAGACCGATGAGATCTAATGCTTTCATGAAATGGGGGAACAAAAATTAGAATAAAATTTTCTACTAATTTGGTATTTACCTCTTCAGCAAGTTTATTAGCTCTTCTGAGCCAAAGGCTCAAAGAGCTAATGCTATGGCCATTTGTGCGGTGTGCGTCGTGCGGTGTGCGTTAACTTTTTAGAATATGAGTCATAACTCAAGAACCCCTTGGCCAATCAGTACCAAATTTGCCACAGGGTATCCTTGGCCCAAGGGCTACCATTTATACTAAAATAAGGGTTGGGACCCTAAAACAAGGGGAGATAATCAGGAAAACAAAACCAAAAGTACTAGTTGCTAAAAAATCTTCTTCTCCAGAACCGCCAGGCAGATTTTCACCAAACTTACATACAAGGATCAGGATATGTTGAAGATTAAAAATTGTTCAAGGCGTGACCCTGGGGCAAAGGGCGTGACCTCAAGGTCACTTTGAAGTTGACCTAAATTTACAATTAATAAAAATGTTTACATTTTGCTTACTATACGGGCTAGGATCATCAAATCTTGTAAGTTGATGCATCTTGGGACTTCACATCATGTTAACTCAAAGTAGGTCACGGTGACCTACTTTTTAAATTTTGTGGGCATTTGTTTTCAAATTGATTTGAAGGCATATTTTGGACACTTTAAGGCCTATGATCATGAAACTTAGTCAGTTGATGCATCTTGGGTCCTTGAACAACGTCAACCTAAAAGTAGGTCACCATGACCTACTTTTTGAATTTATGACTTAACCTTTTTGATACATTAAATCTCATTATTTCAGGCACTGAAAGGGTTAGAATCATCAAATCTTCTAAGTTGCTGCATCTTGGGACCTTAAAACATATTTAAGAAAAAGTAGGTCACTGTGACCTACTTTTAGAATTTTGCAGGCATATATTTTCAAATAGTTTAAAAGGCATTTTTTGATTACCTTCAGACCTACAATCATCAAACTTGGTCAGGAGATGCATCTTGGGACTCTGAAAAATGTCGACCAAAATGTAGGTCACCGTGACCTACTTTTAACATTTTATGGCTATATTTAAGTATCTTAGGTATTTATTGGCTTAGAATCATTAAACTTTGTGAGTTGATGCATCTTGGATTTTCGGAGAGTGACGACCAAAAATTAGGTCACGGTGACCTACTTTTGACATTTTATGGCTATATTTAAGTATCTCCGGTACTTATTGGCTTAGAATCATCAAACTTTGTCAGTTGATGCATCTTGGGTTTTCGGAGAGTTATGACCAAAATTAGGTCACAGTGACCTACTTTTGACACTTTATGGCTATATTCAAGTATCTTTGGTATTTATTGGCTTAGAATCATCAAACTTTGTGAGTTGATGCATCTTGGGTTTTTGGAGAGTGACGACCAAAAATTAGGTCACGGTGACCTACTTTTGACATTTTATGGCTTTATTTAAGTATCTCCTTTACAAATTGGCTTAGAATCATCAAACTTTGTCAGTTGATGCATCTTGGGTTTTCGGAGAGTGATGACCAAAAATTAGGTCACAGTGACCCACTTTTGACATTTTATGGCTATATTCAAGTATCTTAGGTATTTATTGGCTTAGAATCATCAAACTTTTTGAGTTGATCCCCTTTGGGTTTTTGGAGAGTGAACACCAAAACTTAGGTCATGGTGACCTACTTTTGACATTTTATGGCTATATTTAAGTATATCTGGTACTTATTGGCTTAGAATCATCAAACTTTGTCATTTGATGCATCTTGGGTTTTCGGAGAATGTCGAACAAAAAGTAGGTTACGGTGACCTACTTTCAACTTTTTATGGCTATATTTAAGTATCTTAGTTATTAATGGCTTAGAATAATCAAACTGTGTAAGTTGATGCATTTGGGGTTTTCCAAGAATGTAGACCAAGAAGTAGTCCTTATTGGCTAAGAATCATCAAACTTTGTCAGGTGGTGCAACTTTGGTCGTAGGATACTTAGGGTTAGAGGCTTCAAATACAAGCGATAGGTTGTACAATTTATCAGAAGAGCGATTCAAGGCCCTTAGGCCTCTTGTTCTTTATGTAATACATGGTGTGAAGGTTGATCTGAATACCTTCCCAGCATGTAAATAAAAAGTCTTTCTCTTTCTGTGCTTTCTCAAAAACCATCCTTTGAGCGTCTAAAAGATGTTCACAATTTGTTAAATTGTAACTATATTTTAGATAACATACCAAAATAAGGAGACATTTTCTTATTTCAAAAGAAATATATGTTATCTTTGATCAGGTTGAAATTAAGTGGAACCATCACTGTTTCTTCTAACAAAAGGCCTATGGGACTTATAGGTCACCTGAGCATTAAACAACAACAATTTAACCATTGGATGTGGTTCCTGTTTTAAACCAGAGGCAATGGCATTGACAGTTTGAAAGAGCCTCCATTGCTCATCACATCTATACACTTAACATGCCAAGTTTGTTTACTGTTCGTTATTTCCATATCCTTACTTAATTAAAACACATAAGTAAACAATTGTGGTGGAATACCTTGCAATCGCTGAACTAGCCTAATCATTTTTCGAGAGGAGATAATCCTACTTGTTACATTTTTTTAAGAACAATCTTAACTAGGCAGAATCTTCTAATTAAATATTCGTTGTAATTCATCAATTCTTGCCAGTGCATTGTACTTTTGGCATAACAGGGTGGGAATTATTCGAGTGTCACTACTGTAAATAGTGTCATGTACCCCAGAAATCTTGCAAGATTTAAAGCTTTCTCAGCTCCCACGTAAAAGAGCAGTTTCCATATGAAATGCATATCAAAACCTGTATGACATTGAATCTAAAAAAACATTGATGTTTTAGATTGTTTTATAGTAGATAGCGCAGATTCAATAATATCTGAGGAGTTATGAGTAGACAAGCATCCAGTTAAAAATTAATTAATGTGTTCAATGTAGGAAGGCTAAGCGTCTAAATCATTTCTTCAGAACATTGTCTTATCTGTATCTTTTGAAATTAGAGAAGACTGCTGGTCAGTTTATAATTGATGGCGAGCCTTTTAATTTCAAAATTAGTTAGGTATAGATTCAGTTGTTAAGACTAGGTCTTACACAACCAGTATAGAAATGTATGATACAATATTTATTATAATCGAAGCCTACAACACAGGAGATGGATAAACAAATATCTTAAGGAATGGAAAAATCATGGAAAATCTTAAAATCAAGGTTGACATCAGATTTTCTTGAACTTTAACTGTTTAAGATAATTGTAATTTTTTGACGGGCGTTATTTGCTGTGGCGTGACACTTTATTTGCAGATGAAGCAGTATGCATGGCTCTTTACTGTTGATGCAATTGGAAAAGAGACAGATGAAGGATTTTTGGGAGTTGGGCGCACTGGTGCCTGTATTTGATATTCATCATCACTCTCTGGGAAACGGGTGGTTATGGTTTGCTGATGATCTGAGCGTTCCTTACTATCCTTCCTGTATTTGTGTCTGCATCTGTTACAGATTATGGAATAATCCAAGGCAGATATTAGGAATTTCTTCAGTAAATACCTTGAGATATCCTTATTGACCCTTTTTCTGTGTCTTGGTCATACACAATTAAAGTTGTTCCTCTCACACTGATGTATCCTGAAACTTGTGCTACTTGGACACTCATATTTTTTCTGTGTTGTCTTTATATGAATGACATTTGTGCTTTCTGTGTTGTTTTGTGTGTATATTTGTCAATATTCTTGTTTGATGCATGACAATGTAATTCTAACCGTTTGATATGTGTATATAGTCATTTATGATATGTAGTACTAATATAATGTCGGTCAAAAGCTCTACAGAGCTTATGTTTCTGTTATAATAATCCGACTCAAAATATAAAATTTTCCGATTCTGAAGTGCAATAACTATATATTTAAAATAATAAATTTTCTGTTGCAAATGTTTATACAAAGTAATAAATAACGATTAAAAAAATTCAATTGGTATAGAAGTGAATTAGCTCGTGATCAAATCTTGATCACATCACTGACCCACTTCAATTCCCATTGAGATTCTAAATCTTGTTATTTCTTTAGCATTATATATGTGAAAGAATTTCGTCTTTCAGATCATTCAAATTTCCATCAGAAGAAGCTGTCAAGAAATCTTCAGCATCACATTTTCTGTGATCTGAGAGAGTCTTGAAAAGAAACTTGCTACTTGCATATGAAAACAATCAAGGACATAAAAATATTTCCCATTATATATACTTACAAATGCACTGTCGAAAAACATGTCTTTCCTCAACAACCCCATCTAACATAATTTACTGTGTGGAAGAGGAAATGAAGGCATTCAATGAGACTAATACACTCAAAATCCGTTTGTCCAAAGCGCATCCTGGATGAAAGGAAAGGTGTTTAACTAGTTCTTTGGGTAGGCAAGATTTGATACATAGATTGCAGCCAATAAGGCGGTTAAGTTTGGGAAAAAATGTTCACACCCTTAGAGTTTCTCCCCTTCGATGAATACGACCAAAACATTCCCTTCCCCATTGACAGAAGTTTGTCTTTCACTAATATGCACAGCAAACTTGTGGAATCCTCTTCAAACTTGATATTGTCCTTGGGTTTCTCATTAAATAGGATGGACAGCCAAGCAATACTTAAACAGTCATCAGCGTCTATGGAAAAAAAAAGTTGTTTAGAAATTATAACATTAAATACATGTTCAAACATAAGCTGTTCATTCTTTCCTATGATAAAATTAAATGCAATATTAAAATTTATAGTGTACACAACACAAGTGAACTAGTGAAGAAAATTTATCAAAGGAATGTCAAGCAGTAAAAAGTAAAAGTTTGAATTTTGGAAAAACAAATCAAGCAAAGTTACATAAAACAAGGTCAATTTGTAACGCTCATACACGGACACAAACATTTTGGTAACTTTGGTTCATTGTTAAAAGCAGGGCCTTTGAAATGGCCATCATCTCAATGATATTTAGTTTGATCAGTTTTTTCTCTATCAAATTCAATGCTCTTGACATACGTTCATAGAAAATCTAAATGAATGATGTTACCATAAAATTTGGTTTAGTTATGAATGTAATTTCAGACTTCCTTGTCCACCCTCTCAAATATCATCTTGGAGTATAACTGTCAATTAAAAGTTATATCACAAAAAAGTTCGAATTCAGCTGTGTTAAAAGATAACATTATCTAAAGATTACAAATGATATTGTTATTGTTGCTATATGTAAGAAAGAAGACAGTCAGTGGAAATGTAATCTAAGTTACAACGTGTTTGTGAGAAGCATTTCATATTTGTCATTGGGGATACTTCAGGTTATTGAGCAATGTATGGAAAAGGTGGGGAGGTGCAATATTTTAATCTTACCATTTCATTTCCTATAAATTGTCACACTTTTTCCCTTGCAATGGTGCAAGACACTCAAGAGCCTTGTGAATAGTTGCCTGGGCTTTTCTTTTTAAGGTCCTCGGTGTTCTTCGTTTAAAATCCTCTACTCTTTTCTAATTTGGAACTTGATTGGACTTATTTTTCCATTATCAATGATGGCAAATGCTCTATTAATGTCACTAAGGGAGCGACGTTGTTTCAATTTTCTGGGACAGTAAATGTTATTTCCGACTTCACACAGCCTATAAAGGTTGAAGGCTCAATTAAACACATGACATGTGAGGACTGTATCGGATGCCCAGATGGATGTTCAGATTATTTCCATCCTTTACAGTCATGCATGATCACTTTCTGATAGGACTTGATTAATTGTTTGACGCAGAGTTGGCAATATTTCGGCAGGAAAATAGGTTACATGATCAGTTTTGAGAGATTTTGGTTTCTCTGGCGACCCCCAGTGAGCCTACTCTTTTCCGAAAACCGGAGAAACGATCTTTTGCGTGTCAAGGAAGTTGTTATCCTTGACACGGGGCACAGTTTAACTGCTGCATATATATCCTTTAAATGGATTAAAGATGGCGGATTGTGTAATATTAGATGTATGACGTAAGTTAAAGCAATATGAACAAGGTTAGCTTTTTAAAAAAAGCTGAGTGTCAGCCACTGGAATACAGAAAGTTTCTTTCTTGATTTTGTAATGGTTAATGATTTGATCTATCCATCATGTTGTGTTCCTTAATAAATGCCATTGTAAGAAAAACTAAACTATTGAAATCGTTTTCTTATTTGTAACATAATGCCACATACATAATAAGTAATAAGCATAGAATATTTTTTTTTAATTCTGCATCGTGACCATTACAATGATATCCAATAAATTGTCTTCGGCGCAGGCATCAGAGAGAGTTCATCTTATCCCGGTAAATGAATTAAAAGTCACCATGGCAACTAAGATCACGTTAAATTCTATAAAAATGATATAGATTATGATGCATAAAAAAAGGAAGGTAGACTTTGTGTAAGATTGTTTTTAAATATTATTAAATAACAGTTTTCTTTTGTGCATTTCGAGGCAATGCATGAATGGGGGGGGGGGGGGAATACTGAATCTATATTTATTAATTTTTAAGTTTTAGGCAGAGCATCCATTTTAGTGTTATTAGGAAAGAAAAGAATTGCTTCCAAAAAAGTAATGAACGCCAGAGAAAACAATTTTAAATGCGAAATCTTAATATGTTTATACATGCAGTACGTATACATGTACACAAAATGGTGACACTTGGTTTACTCACCCTACCGTATACAATGGTGGCACTGGGTTTACTGACCCTACCGTACACAATGGTGACGCAGAGTCTTCTGGGGTGGACGCTAAGCCATCAACTTGCAGTACAGAGCCAGACCTTTGCAGTGGTGAAGCCTTCTAGAGGAGCAAGAAGCTATCTTGAACTAAAGTACTGTGTTGTAAAAACTTGCATTGAAATTATTAGTGAAATAATCTGCATCCTATTTTAAATAAAGTATGTGGTAGTTATATCCCTGCCAGGAGTTTGTGTTCCTTACCATACCGTCACATTTGGCGCCCACGTCGGTGGAGAAGGTTGATATATGTCATATGCCACTAATTTTGTTATATGTAAAAGGGCCCTATTGGAAATAAGCCTTTCTGGCTTTCATGGACTATCCTTGGGTTTAGGCATATTTTTTTAATAATATATTATAATAAATTTATTTGAATTATATAAAAATTAAATATAGTAAAGGTACGTGTTTTATAAATTAACTATTGAATTATATTTATATTTTTATATGGTATACTCACACCTCAATGTTCATGTACCTTGCAAAATGCTTATATCTGAACAAAAGTAAGTATTCTTAATATTAATATTTGTGCCAAATGGTTTTATATATTTCAAAGTGGATATAATTGTAAAGAAATCGTAAACCTTGTGAGATGTTTAAAATATGTTCGTCTGAAACCATCTTAATTATTTTATACAAATATTTTCCTCTTCAATTTCCGTTTTCGTACAAATTTGAACAAAATATTAAAAACAATGCAGTGAAAGTTATTTATTTCATTCAGATAAACATGACCCAAGTTGTTATTTTCAAGTTCTTTGACAAAATTTTGTTTGAATATTACCCTTCCCTTCCTCTACTGCCTTCTGTGTGTTAACATCTTTCACACTAGTATCCTTCCCTTCCTCTACTGCCATCTCTGTGTTAACATCTTTCACATGAGTATTATGTCCTGAAGTTGATATGAGGCTTCATAAAGCAAATTTTGTAAATATGAGCATAAAAACAAAGGACTTTACATCATTTTAAATATATCCTTCACATATCTCAATAAAGAATTGAAAAAAAAAATCCCAGTGACAATTCAAGTTGTCCTTTATTTTCAACACACCTGGGTACTTGTAGAAGCCTACAATGCATTTCGGCACCTGGGTATTTGTAGAAGCCTACAATACATTGCGACACCTGGGTATTTGTAGAAGCCTACAATACATTGCGGTACGTTCAACAGTAGGTTCAATAAATTAATTCACATCCATATTTATGCTTTCGTAAGAAAATCTAGTGGTTTTGACCTGTTACAAGTCATGATTAAAATCAAACCTTCTCTAGCTCCTTTTTATTGTTTTGTCGCGTGAAGGTCTGAAGAAACTACATAAGAGGTCACATGTGGATGACCCGGTGTTTACAATTTTTTTAACCAATTAGATTTCATCTTTCACGATTCTTAAAGTGAAGCGCCTCTATCGGTAGAGTCCTTAAATTCAATAAACTGGTCTTAAGCCCTCTAATTTTAAAAACCGGAAGCTTTCTAATTTCTTGGATTTTACTAAAAAAGAGATAAACAGAAAAAATGGATGCCAGTCCAGGGAGCAAGTTGAATAAGGTAAAGGTTAAAATTATACGTCTAACGAAGGATATGGAAATAACGAACAGTATTCAATCTCAACGTCCATTAAACAAATATACAAAACAAGAGCAGAGCAAACACGGACCTCCGAAACATCAGAGGTGGGATCAGGTGCCATGGAGGAGTGAGCATCCCCTGCTGACCGGTCACACCCGCCGTGTGCTCGTTGTCATAATCAGGAAATAACAGAAAAAAATCCGTGGTCTATTCAGTGTATAAATAATGGACTAACAATCGGTATGAAAAACGTCAGTCAACTTTCATTCAATGATAATTTGTATTTGCTGACAAGGTCATTGTATCGACCATAGAATTTACGAAATGATGACTTTAAACGAGACTGTTGATATTCTTGTTTCATCAGCTGGCTTGTCAATAATTTACCTCTTTTAAGAAATTGTTCATACGTAGAGAATGCTCTTGCGTATCGAATCAACTGAGATAAGAAACAATAAAAATGAGTATTCTTGATTATTTCTTCTGAAATATTGTAATTGGAGATCAGTCTACGAAATGTCAGATATATTTGAATGGCAGATCTGATGAATTTTGCTCCGTGTTAAATGTTGACACGTGGTCGTTGCACTCCCCTAGTGAATTTTTACGATGAATTGCAATGAAAGATGCATGTCCTGGTGGAACAGTATAATGGCAATTTTTTAAAGTTTGCGTCTCTTTCTTTAGCTGTTTATGCTTTACACTTGATTTCTACTGTTTATGAAAATGCTATAGTTAGCATTTTATCAGGATGGACACAGTTCCCTTTTCGAGGATATATTATTTTAAAATGGGATTATTCCTCTTTTCAGTATAAAAACAATGTATAAGTGATTTTCACTTGTTTACCTGTTTACTTTAGTGTTTGCTCAGAAAAAAAGATTAAGTGCTGGAATATTTTCACATCCTATAAAATATTAACAGTATATAAACATGTTTAAGTAATGTATATATATATAGACTCAAAATGTTTATCAATGCAAAAAGCTGAAATCTATCGACTGAGGATATACTGCATACAGGGTTATTTTCGCCCTTTCACACTTGAAATCAATTTTGCCCCGTTTTAAATTCGCCCAATCATAGTTTTCTTTAAGAAATGATTTTGTATTTATTTGATTTCGCCCCGTTTTAAATTCGCCCAAATGAGGGTAAGGCGAAAGGGGCGAAAATAAAAGGGGGCGAAAATTTCCCTGTATACAGTATTTCTACAATTTAAATTAAGTACGAACTCTTATCTGTGATAAAATTGTGAGATTGAATACGTTCAGCACTTGCTTAACTCAGTCGTGAAATTGTGGACAGAAATTCCCGTTCACAGTAATGTTTTCTATACTGAATAAACCCGTTTTATAGTAATAATTGAAAAGGGAATATGGTGTCCAACCTGTTTATTTCCAATAATTATGATAACCATGAGAGCGTGATCCATTGACCAATGATAATCACCTTGTTCCAAAAGCAATAGTTTAATGTACCTAATATTTGATTAAGGAAGCTCAATTTCATTATTAAATATACAGTGGACCTTCAGATATCCTGATGCCAGATATCCTCATGCTTCAGTATCCGGAAGATTTTTCATTGGATTCAGAATTTCTTGAATTTGTCTTGTTTAAATTGTGGTATTTGGATGCTTCACATAACCGGACAAATTGACTAGGAACCAAAACATCTGGATAAATAAATGTCACTTTAGTACTAGTTATTTTAATCAAGTAGTAAATTCTGGCTGTATTGGATTAATTAAACCTTACTGAGTATCTGAAATCATTAAGCATGTTTAAGCTTTCCAAGGACCTTTAATATGACTTTTTTGGTGGTATACACCAATGTGCAATGCATGTAGTATGAATAATGACGTCAAGTAAAACTTTTCTTCCAGGTGTTTTCCTGGCTAGAAGTCCTGTGACACCACGACGTATATACCATCAATCCAATATATGTGTGATATGTGGATTTTCTTTCGTGCAATCAGAAGTTTCAAAAACTGGTGCAGTAAAAGAGAAGAAATATTTGAACAAAAAATTAAAAATCAGTGAAGAGAGAATTAAGCACATCAGAAAAGTCCTTCAACATTTTGAAACAGAAAAAACAAGCGTAAATGGAATCTATGTGTCCTGTTACAGGAAAATTGAAAAAGTTAATCAGATGCAGAAGGATTTTAAAAATCTACAGAAAGAGTGGACCGAATCCAGGTCTTCTGTCAGAGAACTGTATCAGCTAACATGCAAAAAGTCCAGGATAACAAATCAGACGCTCAGAAGAGGCTCCCAAAGTATCCACTACAAGATGTACAGCAACCACTGAAACATCAAAAGACACTAACATACACTGTAGTACACTTTTGTGAGATTCCAACTTTTAAGAAAATGATATCTAGTACTGACAATGTCAGTGACGTTCCATCAACTTCATCAATGCATAAGGAGAAGAAACAATCAAGTGCAAAACG
>PRKT01002095.1:7115-29669 GCA_003671525.1 Saccostrea glomerata | reverse complement strand
TTTTTTTTACAATATTTCATGAAAAAATATTTGCCAAATACTCAGTATCTGTTCGTTTATACATATCGTGCAAGACTCTTTTTTTTAAATAATTGTCATATACCATTTACTTATTGGAACATTTAATTGTATGAAAAGTCAATAATGTACATTTCTTAAAACTTTATTATCTTGTTTACTTGTCTTTCTTCCTATGAGAGAAATAGTTCATAATATTAATAAACAGATGTACTCAGTATCTTTATCAAAATACAGAATGAAGAGTGATCAGTCTCAAAAGAATAACGGATCCTTGAAAGTTCCGGTGCCTAGGAGAAGTAAGCATCCCCAATGACAGGTCACACCTGCTGACCCGCAGTGAGCCTACGAAACTGAAGCTCTCTGAAATTAATTAATTCTCTGCTCGTCGATCCGTTTTTCTCAGACTAGCCAGCTAAAGATCTATGTACAGTACTCCAAATCAATTAATCTAAAGAATCTGAATTATCATTTTATTTTCTTTTTGAGTTGTTTGCTATAGTAGCCTTTAGAGTTACCTAATTTCAGAATCAATAGAGCATGAAAGCCAATTAAATTTGCAACATCAACAGAATTTTTTTTCGTTCTGAGCACTTTTGGACGCCACCAACGGAGACAATTAGGGAGAAATTTTTGAAATTGAACTTCCTGTCTTTCAAACTGAAAATCTCAGGTTGATATTTTGAAACAAACATTTGTGACATCAGTCTGAGATGTTATTGGTTATACCATTTAGTTAAGTACTACAAAATTCAGTGTGTCTGCTTCTTTGCTGATTACATTGAATAAAGATATGCATGCTTACTTTAATATCATCATTTAATGCATTTTTTGTTATTGTACACTGTACATATTCGATGAAAGCATGCTAACCGCTTTTCAGTACTTTGATTTGAATAGGCAATCCCCATTGTTTTGAAAAAGTGCCTCCTTGAAACAAACTAATTTTTATATATACACAAAGAGGCAGGAACTTTCTTCAAAACTGTCATTTCCGATTTTTGTTTCAAAGAGGCACATTTTTGAAAAACGCAAAAAGTAAATAAAAATTATTCTCCAAAAGAAATGCAAAATGTATACATTAAATAACACTGAAACACCATCGTGTCTGAAATGGTCTAGTGGATATGTTGGTTGGTTTCCAACTCATTTTTTTTACCAGAGAATGGGTTCGAATCCTGGAATGGAACATTCTTGCTTATGCTTTTTTTTCTTATTTTTTTCCATATGTAATGGAAGTGCAATGAAATTATATAATTTTTGAAAGAGAGAGAATATCAAAAAGTTAATTGAGTAATAACTATATATATATATATATTAGAAATGCAGGATTAAATTGTTTTCCTTGATCATGATATGCTGTGACTTTAAACTCAATATCCTTGATCATATAATGAAAGACTATAAAAAAAAGTATTTAAATGTGCAAGCGAAGGCGTAAACCCATGAATATTTGAATTTCTTTTTAGGCGCATGTGGAATTTCATCATCTCACTTACGAGGAAGTCTCGGTTGTAAGAATAAGAATCTCGTAGAAAACTTTTTTACTGCGTGTATGTTTTGATAATCTCGGTGTTCTTTATATGGAAGTAAATGTCGGTGTATTCGTGACTTCTTCATAAGCAATTCTTACTGTGTTTTTGCGATTTTTTATCTTTATTGTGTGCCCTTATGGTCCAGTTACCTCAATGGTATAGTTAAACAACATGGTAGTAGAATTAATCAACCCAGAGTAACACTTACCGGTTATTGGAGCAAGCAGTTCGGAGTTATAAAAGGTGTATAAAAAATTCAAAAAATCTTCATACTTCTTTCCTGGCAGAGGTATCCTTTCTTTGACTTTTTCACTGAAGTCAGATTCAAACATAGTCTTAAATACGGGTGACCTTCCATCAACGTCTGTTTATTAAGGTGTATATCCTTTCCTTCCACCTCAAGTATAACGTCAGTGGGAGGGAAAGGTTTCAGCGGCTCTTTCATATCGGCACTGGATGGTAAATCGCAAGCAGTGTTTTCCATCCTTCTGCAGAGGAGCTTGGGTGTCTTGCATTCAATATCCATGATATACTACTTGTAATAGTATAATTAAGGCTAAAATTGTTTGCAACGAACCTTGTTCAAAATTTCAAAAGAAATATTTAAATGGGGGTCTCTACGGGGTTTCCGTCGACATTTTTCATGCAACAAAAACAGAACTGTTGTCTTTACGACATGGTAAATTATAGCATTATTATACTCGCAAATTGCAGACTGAGAATTCATATCTCGGCATGTCATATAATTAAGATGGAATATATTTATATCATATTGATATTTAAAGTTTAAATGTTTTTAAAATACAGAGCCAACGATTGAAAAATTTTTTTTAGACTGAATATGTTCTCGTTATTTTAAAGATGCATTGTAGACGAGATCACTGATTAGACCGTCCTTACGTTAACGAAATTAACAAGCAACAAATTTGCCGTTTCAATATAAAAACCCATTTTAAGGGCAGACAATTAAGAAATCAAGCTATCGTAATTGTACTCTTAGTAAAAGTAGTGTTATTGGTTATTTCATTCTTGCGAAATAGATAACACCTTTACCTTTAGGATACCCTTGTGTTCAGATAAAAGAATATCGATTATTGCATTTAAAGCTACTGAATATGTGTCGGTAATTGTTTTAGTTTGTCACGAAGTAGATTTTAAAAATTGACAATATAAATGGTGCAAATAAATTTTGTAGAACAACATATACAAATAAAATTTTTTTATCAAATGAAAACCTTTTTAACCAAGTTATCATAAACTGAAGTGTTTTAAGGATTTCATGTGTCGGTCTATGTATCATCAATAAGGAATAAATGAAATATATGGAGATAACGAACAGTATTGAAGTTAAATAGCCCATAATACAAAACGAATTAGAAGCAGAGTAAACACGGACCCCGAAACATCAGAGGTGGGATCAGTTACCATGAAGGTATGAGCATCTCCTGCTGACCGGTCACACCCGCCGTGTGCTCCTTGTCATGATAGGAAAATTACGGAAAAATACGTCGTCAATACGTTCTATATCCACTATTGAAGAGTTATAGTTCTTAGTGCGCTCTTTTGTGAAAAAGTCGGAGAATGTACTAATCTCGTGGGATTTCTGGGACAAACATAACATAAACATGTAAACAACACGTTGAATGTCGATGAACAAATCCTTACAAAATGCATATGAAATATTTTACTGTTGTGAACTTTATTTAAATGATGAGTAGAGATGACAAGGATGTTAATTTACATCTATTGATGATCGTATGTATCTATTTATCGTAATGGTACATTTAAAGTCAATACACATACCTCGGAAATGTCGTATTTTTACTAATGGACGATAAAGTTAGGTTTTCTCTCTTTTACATGTCTTTTAGTTCTTCTATTCTTTAGTTAAAATAAAAAATGCACTTAACATTTAAAATTGAATTGATACTGGCATATTTTGTATTATCCGCAATGCCATGCTGTCCCAGTCAGACGACCAAACGCGCCTTTAGTTCTGAAGAGTTCACTAATGGAAATACAACGTATTCAGTGTGTAAATATTGGCCTAACAATTAGTATGAAAAATGTTAGTCAACATTTGACTCATTGATAAAATGTATTTGCTGACAAGGTCATTGTATTTACCATAGAACTTACAAAAGGATGACTTAAAACAAGACTGCAAATATTCTTATTTCATCAACTTGTTTGTCAACAATTTACCTCGTTTCAGAAATTTTACATTCGTAGGGCATAAAAAATGAACTTTTTTTTAAAAAAAAATACAAGAATAAAGAGCCTAGCAAAATCGTTCAAAAAAGAAAAAAAAGACATTTTAAGATAGTATGACAAAATATTTATCATAAAAATTACAATTAACAGACATTCAAATCAGAATGAATAATTTTCAATCTATCCGAAATAATTTAAAAATTATTAGTTTATTTCAGCAACCACCAAAAGTTTTTAAAAAGCCTAAGTTTTGATATGAAATTTTTATCACCTTTATTTCATTACAAGTCTTCCTCTTAATTACCAATCATGTGCGTTGTAGCATTTTCTTCTCCACAAAACTTCGAGGTGTCTAAAATGTATGCGACCATGTTTACGATTATATGTAGGTGTTGTTGGTGTAGGTGTTGTTCCTACTGATGTAGACTTAACTTTTGAAACCTAAAAATGAAGCAAAACACTTTCAAACATATGTATTAACTAAAACAAATAATACAAAATGTTGCTCTCTCTCTCTCTCTCTCCATTGTGAAATCATTTCTTAAACTTATGCACTTCTTCTAACCGCCCTGGTCATTCTCAGTCTCCCCACCCACTGCACCGCCTCCTCATCAAGATCCTGACCAACAGATGTTTCCCTAACCCCAGGATCATTCTCGTCATCTGTAGGTTTTGGTTCAGAGGTACTTTTCTCTAAGCCCGCTAAGATTAATCTTAACATTTCTGACACATCCGCCCAGTTTTCGAGGTAATTCATATTTTGTGCCAAATGTTCATGTACACTTGCCCAGGAGCTATGGGCATCAATTTTTTAAACAATATCTTTTTATCACATTTGTACATATCCGGTCATATTGAGAATGAAGTATGGTCTTTGAATATAAATAGATCAAAATACCTGTTCCTTTTTGGAAACGTCTTTTATCATTTTTAGTAGACAACGCTTTCCAAAAAATAGAATAAATGACAAGAATTTAAATATGTGAAGTTTTCTTTGATTTCTGACCAACAATCCTGATGCCCTTCACGAAAGATTTGATTACCGACTGGAGGTAGGGGGTCGGGATATACACGTCAACAAACAGGTATTAGCTGACCACTCACCTGTGTTTAAGGCCATGTTTGAGTCGGACTTCACGGAAAAACATAGAGATAGAATATCATTGCCAGGGAAAATATATGCCGACTTTGTGAATTTTTTATACACTTTTTATTATCCGGAACATTCAAATCCCATTACAGGTATGAGACAATGACGAAATGTACCGGAAAGTGAAAATACCCTTGAACTGGCAATTTTTAAGAAAGATAAAATGGGGCTTAAGCGCCATAGATTAAATTTTGAGATTTTATTTAAATTTGGATTATAAATATAGAAAAAATATTTCTTCGTTCCAGAACATACAGTGCTAAAGATGATTCCATTAGCTGAAGAGTATCAGATTTTAGCGATCAAAGATAAATGCGAATCATTTCTCAGAGAAGTCTGTCAAAGCACTGCTAGAAATGTAGAAAAACGTATCGAGACCTGCATCTTTGTCAACTACACTGCTTGTGCTGCACAATTCGACATGAACTCAGTACTTCCCTTTGCCCTGCGATTATGTGCCGAATGCTCTCCCCAGTCTTTAAAGCTGGCAGGAATCGAGGCTAAGGTTTCCGCAGATATTCAAAAAAGAATTGCAGATCTTCGAAATACATCGCTTGAGAATGAATTGAAACCATCATTAACCACAGGTATTGTAAATTGATGATTGAATATTTGTTGTATAACGTCCCTTCGAGACATTTTCCATCATAGATAATCAGCCTGAGCATGACGCCTACGGTTGTAGAAGTTAGGGATAGTTCGGGTTCGTTCGACCTTCAAGTCAAATGTTAAACGCAGACACAGATACTGACCGTTACTTTGCAAATCGCCCAACAGAAAAAGTTGTCACGGGTTTTTGGGATACACTGACGTTGTCAAATACAATCTATCATTGAGTCAAATGCTGACTGACGTTTTTCGTACTAATTGTTAGTCCATTATTTATACAGTGAATTGACGACGATTTTTCGCTATTTTCCGATCATGACAAGGAGCACATGAAGGGAGTGGCTGGTCGGCAGGGGATGTCTACTCTTCCATGACACCTGATCCCACCACTGATGTTTTGGAGGTCCGTGTTTGCTCTGTTCCTATTTTGTTTTGTTTAAGGACATCTTAACTTGAATACTGTTCCTTTTCTCCATATGCTTCACCATCAAATTCAAGATTCCTTGACACTTAGGCGGTGGCACGGTAAATAAGATTCACTGCTCAATGGCCCAGTATAGGTTTATGCCGAGTATAGGTTTAAGGTTTTTGTCAAAGGTTAATATGTCAAAAAATTATTTTTCAATAGCTACGATCGTGGTTTATAGAGTTCAAACCTTTATATATAAACAGTTTACAAATAAATCTTTTATCAACAGATAGAAAGTATCACTTGTTAACAATACTAAAAAAATATATTTATCTAGAAAAATTCTTCATCTAATATGTGTATAATTTTAAAAGATATACCTTATCATTTCCGTACTTATAAAGAAAGCCAACATTGCTGAAACAATATATCTTTATCAATGAGGGCAAGGTGGACTCCGATAGTCTCTGGAAAGTTGTTTTCCATGTTTGTTTGTCTTCATGTTAAAATTTAACAGCGTAAGTTCATTGCAAAGGCGGATTTTACAGGGGTCTCTAGGCATGTCATGTTCAAGGATCGAGTCGCGACGTGGTTCCAGGAACGAGAATCGAACATAAACCTCCTGATCACGAAGTAAAGATCCTCACACCGGGCCACTGCAACCTTTCGAATATTTTGAAAATTGATATATAATTATATATACTTGAAAATTGATTACCAGGTGTACAGTTTTTCAAATAAAGTATGTCTCACTAGCTAAGTTAAATGTAATTTGATTTTTAAAGGGTCAGAAAAAGATGTTTTGAATCTTCTGGTGTTGTTATGGGACACTCTTAATTCAACTGAGAAAAAGGAATGTGAAGATTATCTAGTTAGACATTGTAATCAAAGGTCTTCTGTTATTACTTTGGACGCACTTCTTGGATACATCATCGCTGCTGAACGATATCATTTGGAGAATCTCTTGACTGCAGCAATAGATCGTGCATCGAGATGCTACATATACAATTTAGAAGGTGAACAAAGATACAAATCAATTTCAGAGGTGACCAAATCTAAAATACTTCGTAAGAGAATACAGTTTTACGAAAAAGAAGGTGGCATATACTAGGGAATCTATACAACTCGCTAGTCAGCAAGCATATACTGTAAAATCGCATATATACTCATGGGGTCAAATTTTCGTGGTCTCAAGAAAAAATAGTGGTTCACGAGGATTTGATTTCTTGGATGAAGAACTTTATAGTAGTTGTGCATATGAAAATTATTAGTGATTTCACAGTAATTTTTGCAATTTTTGTTTAGTTTTCTTTGTTTGTTTTTAGTTGTTTGCTTGTTTGTTTTAATAGAGAGTAAACTTACCATAAATTTATAGTATTACAAAATGTACCTTTTATTCGGCAAATTTACTATATTTATCTTATTATATATAAATCATAGACTATTCTTTAAGAGTATAGGTGCTATTTTGACGTTTATTTATATTTATTCCTACGTCTTCTCTATAAGCATGATACTGCGGTATATGCTATTCTGTGTTGCTTTGTGTGTGTATGTGTAAATATGTTGCATGATAATATAATCTTAACTGTGTTATATGTGTATATTGTCATTTATGTACTTTGTGTATAAGTAGTACTAATTATGTCGGTTAAAAGCTATACTGAGCTTTTGTTACTTGTTTCAAAAATCCGACTCTCAATAAAATTTCTCTGATTCTGATAATGTACGAGGGCTGTTTAAATAATATCCTCGGTGTTCGGAAAGAAGCAAAAGACGCTTTTCAATGATTTAATTAGTGATGAAAAGTCACTGGCGGATTTAAGGGGGGGCGTGGGGGGCGCACGCCCCCCCTAAAATTTTCAAAGTATGATGTGACTAATATTTAGTATGCCGTATTTTGGTACAAAACTAACCAAACCACTGTTATTCTGCCTGGTTTTACTCTTAAAATACACAAAAATCCAGGAGCTTCCGGGGGCTGCGCCCCCTGGGCCCCCACCATTCAAAGTATGATATAACTAGTATAAAACACGTCGTACTTTGGTACATCACTAACCAATACAACTATTAGTAAGTATAAGTAAGTAACTCGTTTTTATAGTGGTATGTGTTACACTACAATGAGAATTGAAAAACATTCAATACAATTATTATTCAATCATCCGGACCTATATGCCAATTTTAACAAAAATAATTGAAAAATATGCACTATTATTGTGCCTGGTTTTACTCTAAAATACACCAAAACCCAGGAGCTTCCGGGGGCTTCGCCCCCGGGCCCCCACCAGGGCTTCGCCCTGGACCCAAATTATCCACGCCCCCCTAACCACAAATCCTGTATCCGCCCCTGAAAGTGGTCACATAAACTTTTATAAATTCATTAAAAATTCATTAATGAGAGAATGTCAAGTTTAATGCCATATGATATCTGTATTGTATGTAATACAGTTCAGGACATTATTTATTGAACAGCCTTCGTAAAGGCCGGTATACACGGTAAGGCTTGCCTTATAAATCTAAAACCTTACGTTTTGCACGACGTACGGATCTCATGTCTACACGCTATGGCAAGACTTACAATATCATAAACAACATTTGAATAAATTCCATGTGTTTTAGAACTAGAAACAGTGCACATTATTAAACGGAATAATAGATTACTAGCTAGGTCTTAGAAATAGTTTTACAGTGACTTACCAAACACAGTATTGTATTTACATGCGTCACTCGCACTACATCCAAGGTCGACTGGATTGACAAACAACAAAGCTTTACCTTTACCGTTGATCAGCAGGACTTTTAAACAAATTGAGTGAAGGACAAATCACCACCATTTAGACAAATAGATTCAATTCCCCGCAAAATGGCACATAACACAAATAAGCTGTCTTAGAGCCGAAAGGTAAAAACAATAAAGACGTGTTTTTAAGGGTCACATACACAAAACGTCCCAATATTTCATATCTGGAATAAAAAAATCATTTCAATCACATAGGTATAAAAAAAAGTACTTGGAAAGCAAAGGAGTCCACTTCAGACATCTTAGGTTATTCAAACCAAGAGGGCGATATATGGTTATAACAACTAAAGTCAACCTGTCTCCGAAATATTCCTTGTTGGTTGAGTGCCCCCACTTTTGGCCCGAGGGAGTAATTTGTAGTAAATGGTACAGTGAGTGAGAGTGGGATAAAAGGTGTGCGCAAAGTAACGCTAATGAAGACTGGGAGTCTTTTTGTTTCATCTAACAATAAAAACTAAATCTTACAACTCATATTAAAGCCTCCTAGCTCAAAGCCTCCTCTAAACTTTACAATTATGTTACGACTTCTATCTTGGGGCATTCGAGACATTATTTCATCAATATTGTATGTGTGTTCGTTATTGGGAAAACAAAATGCGACATTGCCATACTGCCAGAACACAAACTTTGTAAAAATTATAGAAAGTACTTTAATAGCATACACTCTAGGCATTACAGCATTTTGAAGATTAAGAGTGGATCAGGGGATATTCCCATTTTGCGGCACTGCTGTAAAGGTGGCGTTGCTATCCTTATCAATGAAAATCTACAATTCTCTATAAGGGAAATTCCGTGCGATGCTACTAACAACATTGTGGTATCCAAGTATCATTATCCGATACTCTGCTTTTTTTTTCATTTTTGGTGTATATATACCATCTGATAATGACCTTGACGACTACAAGGCGAACATTGACATTATGCAAGGGTTATATGAACAATATTGAAAGTACGGCGAAGTCATATTTGCTGGTAACTTCAATGCTTGTCTCCAACGTGAGCTCTACGTAAACGGAAAGTGCAAAATTTTACACAGTTTTGTTAACCATGTGCTCTATGCACTCATATGCTCGACTTCTGCGTCAAAGGGGAGCGAATTATCGGTACCTTCACACCGAAAGAAACAATAATCGATTAAAATCTGTTTGACTGGAAGATTGCAAGTAATCTTAACCTCTACTCTGTCTTCAAAAAAAGGATTAATTTCAATTACATCTGACCATTTACCAGTTTTGAATCTTTCAGTCTCAAGGCAAAACTACATTTTCTGGAAAAGTCTTACTGCAAACTCACAGCTTAGCATAAGATCAGTCCTGAAACCATCATTAACTGTAGGCAACATTCCGAACAGGAATTGCGCAAGATACTCAATGACCAAATACGTACAAATAAAAACATTGAAAACTGCTGTAAAACAATTGTAGGCATCCTAACTACATCTACAAATTGTTTCATCCCGAAGTCCTGAATGAATCCATTCACAAAACCTTGCGGGACGTAACACGTATAAGAGCTGCATGCAAAGGGAAATGTCATTGCATCGCATATAGGTTTCCGAGGTATGGGTATTTTTTATAATGCAGGGACTACAAACGTGCTAAACACAACTATCGAAATGCCAAAGCCTAGAATATGAAAAATATTTGAAATCTGTTCACTGAGATGTGGATAAAGCAGCGAAAATACGTTTATTTTGGCGACTTGTCAAACAAACGTGAACATGCTCTTGTGGAATACATCCAGAAATTTTCGACGCCAATGGTAAAACCCACACTGATCCCGAAGGCTGCAGAATTTTACGAGGAGATTTGCCGTCCATTAAAAGACGATCATTTTGACAAACACTTTTAACATGTCATTATGCACGCATGAAAACAGGTACTTCTGAGTCTTCCAGTGAAGATCACTTAACGCGAAATGGTGTAAAACGTGCAATTTCCTATTTCAAAATACACAAAGCTCCAGGCATTGATGGTGTAACAAATGAACACAATATATTCGCTAGCGACCTCAACACATGATTTCTCTGTAAGCTGTACAATGCGATAATGACGTTAGAATCTGTTCCTTGTACATGGAACTAATAATCCCCATATACAAAGGTGGTGATAAACCCAAAACGTCTTGCAACAGCTATAGACCTGTTATTCTTCTGCCTTGCATTACAAACCTTTTGAGGAAATTCTGTCCAACAAAATATCACGATCTACCTTAGAAACAGAAACATTCCCCAATATACAACAACAATGTCTCCAACAACAATTAGGATGTATAAATGCTTCATTCAACCTCCATGAAACATTGAACAATAATCTTGAACAAGGCAGCAACACATATATAAGTTTTTTGGACACAAGTAAAGCTTTCGATACAGTCTGGAGACAGGGACTGATGTACAAACTCCATAACCTAGGTATTAAGGGCAAATTATGGCAGATTATCGACGACTGCCACTGCAATACTGTAAGTACCGTTATTGTAAACCCAAAACAATCAAGATGGTTTAGTGTTGATCGAGGGGTCAGACAAGGTGGCGTTTGATTAGCATTTTTGTTCCTTGTTTTTGTTTACGAGCTTATGAATGAACTAAAACTCTGTAACTCAACATCGCTTCTATGTGTTTAGGATTCAAAATACGTGTCTCCTGCGTTAGCTGATGATATTGCTTGCATTGCTACATCTCCAGCAAATCTTCAGTTCATAATGGATATAGCTCACGCATATGCATGTACATGTTTTAATTTCAACGTATCAAAATTCTGCATTCTGAAAATTCGTGTCAAACACAACAGTACAGCAGATAAAACAATACTTATTTAGAGCTCTGTAATTCCTTACTATAAAAAAAAATCATTGGGGTATTATCATACACGGCAAAGCAAAACCAAAAGACTGCATCTTGTTCGCATGCAACAAAGGATGCTGTGAAACATATGGAGATAATGAACAGTATTCAAGATCAAAAGTCCATAAAAGGATACAAAATAGGAGCAGAGCAAGCACGGACCTCAAAAACTTCAGAGGTTGGATCAACTTCCATGTAGGAGTTTAGCATCTCCTGTCGACCGTCACTCGCATTGTGTACTCCTTGTCATGATCGAGAAATAATGAAAAGACCCGTCGTCAATTTAGTGTATAGATATAGACGAACAATTAGTGTGAAAAATTTGAGTCAGCATTTGACACAATGATAAATTGTATTTGCTGACAAGATCATTGTATCGACCATAGAACTTACGAAATGATGACTTTAAACGAGACTGCTAACATTCTTCTTTCATCAACTTGTCTCGCAATAATTTACCTCGTTTTATAAATTGTTCATACGTAGAGCATGCTCTTGCGTATTAAATCAACTGAAATATATAAACTCCGTATGCAAGTGAAAAGTATATTACAGCATGGGTGAGGAAAATGACTATTGTAAAGTCAAAGTCATCAAAACGTTGAACTTTTGTTCATTACTTTTCTCCGATTTCCCTTTGCCTCTGTCTTTTGATCCATATGTTATAACGCCATAGTTCAGAAGTTTAACAAGACGTCAGCCTGAGTAATATGAAGGGATTTCAACAATACAGTTGAAGGAACGTTTGAATTTTATTCTTTGACAAATTTTTTTTGTTCTCTCTCTATCTTACATCAGACCAAGGAGTATTTTTACAACACTCTTTTTTATGGGAAGGAAAATCGAGTGTTTTACTGCACTTCTGATATTTGTCACATTGTGAAAGAATGTCATATTTATAATGAATTACTTGCAGTATTTTAATGGCAAAAATGTAATAAATAGAAATTTTGTTTATAAAGCCTTTGGAGTAGTTGACAGAACTTAAATTCTTTTTCTGATGTTATAAAAGTTTCAAAACTGGAATAAGACTATGAGCGTTTATCACTTTTATTGAAATGCATATTATAATTACACTCAAGGAGACGAAGACGTTCACTGTCTATTTCGTATTTTGTTAAACTTGAAATTTTGTTATACTTCTTCTCACTCTTAAACCCATAAGAAACATATTTAGAGGCTAATTTGATTGCAGAAGACAGAAGATTTTTCAGTTTGTATTTTTCAGCAGCAATTATGTAATCTAAAAGAGTTTCCCTGGTAAAGGTTCCAATTATTTTACGAGATGTATCCTCATTAAGCTGTCGGCAAATATCCACAAGGCGGTTCTCGCATGCTTTCATCTTGACATTGTTTTGATCTTCCCATGCTAATTCCATTAATTTTACAATATTTTGTTCTCCTAAAAAAGAAAAAGTAAAAACACTTTGATTTGATAATAAAACATGCATTTCAATTGATGAACCAGAAGCATCTGATGAGACTAGTTAGTAATTTATAACAAAATAAGAGAAACAAGTACTTGTACTTGAAACCATGTAACAGCAATAAATCCATAATGGTCCTTTGTTAAGTTTTTTGTAGCAAGATTTATTGCAATCAGACTAAAACTGTAGGAGGATTAACCTTTGGAAAGAATTTCATGAAATATTTATTTTTTTCAATAACCATGGCAATACCGTTCATCAAAATAAAAAAAAAGGGAAATGGTCCACATCTCTAACCTAAGTAAGAATATGGGGGATGAGGCGAACGTAGTGCCTATAATGCGACAAACATGGAATGAAAAATTAAATCTCAATTATATCCAAATCACACAAGGGTATTTCCAAATAACTTTCAGCTTTTCTAGCCCAGTGGTTCTAGAGAAGTAGATATTTCCTATACATTTCAATGCAAAACTTAAATTCCCTATTGTGGCCCCATCCTACCTCCGTGGGTCATGAATCGAACAATTTAGTATTTACACGACATAAGGATGCTTTCATAATGAGTGTCAGTTTTATCTAACCCAGTGGTTCTTGAAAGGCAGAATTTCAATGTACAAATTCACTACTGTGGCCCTACCCTGCCCCTGGGGGTCATGTTTTGTACAATTTAAAATTTACACTACATCACGATGCTTCCATATAAATTCCAGTTTTTCAGGTCCATGGTTCTTGAGAAGCAGATTTTTATCCCACACATTTTAATGTAAAACTTTGTGGCCTAGACCTGCCCCCGAGGGTCATGATATAAACAATTAAAATCTGCACCACCCTACGATGCTTCCAAATAAGGATCAGCTTTTCTAATCTAATGGTTCTAAAGAAGCAATTTTTTCTATACATTTCAATGCAAACATTGCGCAAAAATTGCATTCCTTATTGTAGCCCCGCTCTATCCCTGGGGAATACGACTTGAAAAATATAGAAATCTGCACTTTTTCAGAACACTTCCACACAAGATTAAGTTTTTTCTGCCCAAGTGCATGGTTCTTAAAAAAATCTATTTTAAAGATCCCACCCTATTTCTTCGTTTCTCTTGTAAGGGGACATGGTCCTTTATTTTTACAATTTAAACTCACTTTCATCCAAGGATGCTTTGTTCTAAGTTCGGCTGAAAAGGCCCATTTGTTTCTTGAGAAGAAGTTGAAATGTGAAAAGTTTACAGACGGACGGACAACGGGCGATCAGAACAGCTCATTTGAGCATTCAGCTCAGCTAAAAAGTAATACAACTACAACACTGTGAGTACTGATCTCATTTTTATGATACCCTTGTATCCAATATAATTATAATTAAAAAAAGCCCCTGCTTTGCTCTAGGAAACACGAAAAGGAGTATCTCTTTGAAAGTATTGTTCAAATAATTCTAATTTTAGTAATGCGGCAAAAACGCACAAAACCAAAAATTAATGAAAAAGAATTATGTATCTTAGGATAGTCTATTTGTGTGCTAAGTTCAGTGCTAGCTTAAATCACACTAAAACTGAATGAGAAGTGCCATTTTAGAAGTATTTCACAAATATTTCTAATTTCAATAATCGATGTACTAAATATGTTTTCTGTGTGTCAAGTTATATTAATCAAACTTGAACAAAAAAAGAGTAGCGCTTTGAAAAAAAATAAAGAAATTTCTATTCTAGCATCCATGGCAACATCATTCATCAATATAAAAAAGAATGCAATAGAGTGTTAACTAAGTGTAGTCTACGTCTGTACCAAGTTATAATGAAATCAGACCAAAACTGTAGGAGGTGTATCATTATACGGGAATTTCCAGAAAGTAACCAGGGTTCATCAAAATCAAAACGTCATGTATAGAATTGTATATCTCAATGTAATTTACTTCAAACATCAGGAAAATATAAATTCAAAAAAATGTTTACAGAAAGAGAGACATTACTATTCCATAAGCCCTTCTATCTCTGATCAGTGGAGTAAAAAATGAAAGTACATTTGTATTCAAGCATAATTCATTCTAATATATATCTTACTGGAAACAGTTACCTTTTTCCAAAATAGATGATATTTCTTGTTCCAAAAAAGTTAATCGAGTATTCCAAATTTTTCTTTGAGACTCAGTGCTAACCTTTGTCTCAATGTCTGCCTTTTTAAATGACTCACTAGGTTTTTTTGAGCAAAGGTTCATTATCAAAGGAAGAGCCAAGACCATGTTATGTTTTTCGGCGCAAGCAGCATAATTCAGAAGGGTTTCAGTTTGAATACAGTAGTCTTCCTCTTCATCTACACGTTTGCAATTTTCTAGGATGAATGACTCGCATTTTTCTTTGAGGTCCATGATTTCATATTCATCTGCCAAGGATGCTACCTCCAATAAGTTTTCCTCTGTAAAAAATTCAAATTATTTTGCACACTTACATTAAATATATGGAGTGAAGGATATAGAGATGACGAACAGTATTAACTAGAACTGTCCAAACGGGACAAAATACCCCCCGCAGGATTTTTTAAGAAGTAAGTTTTTCCATAATAAAGATATGTATCAAACACAAATTATAAAATTTTTCTTCCAGTGACCTTGAACTTCCCCAAATGACCTTGGGTCAAGGTCATGACACACCCTTGGGTCATGGGCAATCTTTGAGTGAAATGAGAACCTACCAAGTTTATCCATAAGAAAGATATGGACCGGACACGAATTATGAAATTTTTCTTACAGTGACCTTGAACTTCCCCAAATGACCTTGGGTCAAGGTCATGACACACCCTTAGGTCATGGGCAATCTTAGTGTGGAGTAGTAGATTCTAATGTCCTCTGTAAGAAAGATATGGACCGGACCCGATTGCACAGACAGACGGACAGCTAGACAGACGGACACACGGACAAGGTGATTCCTATATAACTTCGTTTGCGGGGGGTATAGATAAAAATTCTCATCATCTCCCTTGTGAATCAGTAACAGCCTTAATTTTCTTGTGCATGGAGTTCACCAGAACATTTATCTTTCTCAAGGATTATCATAAAAGCCTTCCGACGGTAGTCTTAACGTAGAACCTACGTCGTATGACATCATAACTAGTGAATGTGTTTACCCTGTGCTAGATCCATTATGACGTCATAATTAATTCAATGTCATTTCCCGTACTTTACAGCCTCAGTAAAGAAATGGTAGAAAATACTGCATTTTGAAATTCACAGAATTCAATTAAAAGAGGCTGGGGGTGGCAGCCATTTTTAGACTATTTCAATCTCCTTTAAAAGGAGAGCTCCATATAAAGATATACAAAAATGATCAAATTTTAAAACTTAAATGTATGAATTTTTTCTTTGCCAAATGATAGTTGACAGCTAAAGATACCGTATCTAAAAAAATAAGTTAAATCTGGTGGTTTATTTGGGATTAATTTGTTGACCCACCAGCCTCCTTAAAATCATGCCGAAATAATCTTAATTCGATCTATATATATTTTTAATAAAATGCTTAATGAATATATTTTTCTTGAATTAGAGAAACCTGTAGGCACCTTTCATTTAATAGATTTTGACCTTAATGAAGTTGACAAATCCAAGACTATCTTGTGTGATGAAATTGCCATGTATACAACTTACTGTAATAATGTAAATGGTGATGTAACTATTTTGAAGGAATGCAAAAATCCTTATAATAAAGTTGCCAACTAAATAGTGTAATATCTTGATGAAATGTGTCTAAGTCAAAGATGTACGTGTTGTAGATTGTGTGTACATTTTGTGGTATCTATCATGAAATGATGTGCATTCCTTTTCATAATTATTTGTTACTTATTCATATTCTTGGAGTTTTATTACAATTTCTCTATTAAATATGATCTTTTAAATTAAAAGTACATTTTTTATAAATATTTTTAATCTGAAAGTAGCCCCAAACAGTCATTTAATAATAAAATCCGTGTAAGTGCAAAAAGGTCAAGAATTTTAGCATCTGTAAATAACCTATCTCTCTTTAGTTAGAGTGGAAATGTATATATTTTAATCACTTTTTGTAATCATTTTGGTATGTTCTTTATCATATTATAGATTGAAAACTTTGTGACAAAGACTTCTGAAAAATATTTACAAATGTAGGGTGGAAAATTGACTGAAAATAAATAGAGTTCATTTGCCTTTATTTTTGAAAATTTGGACTTATCTTTTATGTCAATTGAATAAAAAAGAATTTATTCTCGGGAAATATTGTTTAATACTGTTCAATTAATAAACAATAATAACAACGATGTTTAAAGAAGTAATTTTGGGATTTTTTTGTCTTCTTTGCATGACAAGTACCTCTAAAATGACTGAAATTGTGAAGTCGCAATATGTATTTATCATTCCATGTTTAACTGGCTGCACTACATTTAATAACAAGGAAACCTGTCATGTGCTTTTAACTGATTGATAAGCAAGTGCTAATTTATCATTATGAAAAGTTTGAAAATCTTGTGACAAAGACTTCTCCGACATAGGTTCTACCTTAATGGATGATAGAAGCTGCATTATTCCAAAGCTAACAAATCCCCCGCCCAATGAATCCCACGATCGATTTAGGATAGAATTTACATAATCTAGCTGATTTGGTACATGTACACGTGAATGTTTGTAAGGAAGTATCGACAAACACTGGCTGCATTTTCTCAGCGTGAACATGCTAAAAACAATAGGCATACGGCGCGTACGTGCGCGTGCGAGAGTAAAATCGACGTAAAGTTACCAAGCTTGCGTACCAAATTAGAGCAGAGAGTTTCTGTCAGTATTAGGGTGAACATATGATTAGGATTGCCTGCCGTAAAATATCGGTTTCAGTGATATTGACTTGACAATAACCGAGGTAGCATGATGAAAAGCCCTATCTTGGTGTGACGTTGTTACGCGCCAACGTCACCCTCATGGTTGGTTGGTGACCTTCTAAGTTAACTCTCTGACAACCGAAAAACATTTTCGGTTGAAAAATTAAAAACAAATTGCACAGCAACATGTTGTTGCCTTTTTATTCACTTATGCAACTCAATTATTAGACCTAATGTAACTTCCGTCAGCCATACCATGACTGCAAGAAATTTATACTGACTGCAAATATCGGAAAACGATGTCTATAACTCTAATGCATCTCTTGGCACTACAAATTGTGATCACAAAATTGTCATCATCAACACGCACGTGTATTTGGCTTTTTATCACTTCCCCTACGTGACACCATAAATTTCATGGTTGAGTGATTTTGACCAGCGATTTTAGTGCACAATAACCAAAATACACATCTGACCAATTTTCATAATTTTCGGCCACATAGTTAAATATTTTTCGCTTTTATGCTATTATGCGTTTCTTTTTCCTTTCAGTATAATTTGCATGAAAAACGTAGGTCAGCATTTGACTTAGCTGCAATAATGTAGCCCTCTCCGATTTTTTTATCTGATATTTTCTGGAGAGGGCTACAATTCCATCGCATCTCCGTAATGGTGCAAATATATTTTTTTGATACGGGTGTTTGGAGGCAAAATAAATTATTTTTACATTAAACTTACTTCTTATAAGACGGAATTTTTATTCACTGTCAACAACATAGCCTGTTAAACTCGAAAACCATGTAAAATAAATCTGTGTCTTTCCCAGCTGCAATATTCAGCAGCCATGACAGTTCACGCGTGACGTAGTGAGACTTTCGCTTGAAATTTGGAACAACCAAATAAAGCAAATGTCGATGTTTATAAACGATTGTGCTATAATATATTACAAAAACATCGATAAATAAAACCATTTCAAGTGTTATTTTTGCGCAAACAGCGATACGTATGCTTATAATAAGGGAATTCCTAGTAGATCCGCTCCTATAGAACCTAAATTCTCATTGGCTGTCCCAAAATACAATCCATCAAAGTCAGTAAACATGGCGGATAAATTCAAGTTAAGCTGTTGACACACACGAAAAATAACCGATATATGGGTCTTTGTGAATATTTTGGATCGATTTATGTTTTGCATAATTACATATTTGGATTCCAGGTAAGAGATAATAATGAAATAGCCGTTTACTGATAATTTGAGCCGAAATCCGTGCGGGAGTGATCCACTGCCGCAACTGCGCCATTATAGAGATCCTAAGGAGTTGTAGCCCTCTCCCAAAAAAAAAAAAAATCGGAGAGGGCTACATTATTGCAGCTACATTTGACTCAAAGATAAATTGTATTTAAGTCGAATTGTCGTATATAAAGATGAAAATTAATAAGCTTTTAAGTTGTTCATTTTGGTCAAGTCTTTTGATTTCAAATTTTCAAAAGTTCTTTGGAATTTTAAAGTTTCACATCTGATTCACATCAATTATTGAATATATTGTTACACAGTAGTAGTCTCCTTTACTACTGTTAATATCGAAAGACTGAGGCTTGGTTGGACATTTACTAGAACCTGCAATGCATCTTTTCCTGTAGAAATTTTTATAAAGTTTCAGAATCTAATATACTAGTATATGTGGTACATTGTAGTTCAAAATCATTTTGGTTGCTTGGGATATTAAAAATATTCAAAATTGTGATTCTGAAGAATTTTTTTAAATTTATTAGAAAGAGATCTATGTGTATATGTCGGATTTCCACATGTAGAATTTAATCCAACTAAATACAATTTATATAATGAGCCTACATACGAAGACAATGTAACCTGCCTTGTAAGAAGGGATCAGTAAGTACTGATCATGTAATCTATATAAATTTAATACTTTTTTCACGTCTGGATTATTGAATACAGAAGGATTAGATGATTTTTATATTGCCCCTCAATCATTCAAGATTGTAACATAAGAGAATTGTTCAGTAAAGCATGAGCTCTATGACATGCAACAAAGAAATCGTATGATATTAAGCTTTACTTTCTCTCAAGAATGAATCTTTAATGAATTGATTACAGTTTATGTGACCACTTTTCATCAAATAGTTTCATTGTGAGATGCTGGAGAACGAGGGCAATTCGAGACACTGCATTAAAAATGAATTGAAAAGAGTCAGTAAAAAAACTAGCTATAGAGTGGAATTAAACGCTTCATAAAAGTGCTGTAAACTCGTTAAGAATCCCACAGAAATATTTACTGATATATGTGAAATTTACAAAAAACAATGTCAGTTTTATAGACACATTGGCAGACATCTTCGCTAGCCAAGGGTTTTCGATCCGATACCTGTAGAGTAGGTATCGGATCGGAAACCCTTGGCTAGCGAAGATGATTGGCAGATGGATTTCAAGGAACAAAAATGATATGATAGGCTTTAAAATCAGTACAAGGGTGACAAGGACTTAAAACAATCAAAATTCAATAAATTATCCCTGATGATGTTTGAATGACTTCAAGACACATAGCAAAATTAATAGACATTATTTTGAGGGTAGTTTACACTGTTTTAAAGACACATTTGACAGTAAAAAAAAAGCTTAGTACTCAATGGTCATCGTATGTTTTGCTAAAAAATCAAAAATTTTAGTTATCCAAGTTTGTCTTCAATTGAAAAAAAATGATAATTGAGTCTATTACTTTAAATCCTCAAAAGAAATTTAAAATAAGATACACTTGACAAAATCAAATTTGCAAATGATTGCAAAGAATTGCAAAAGCACAAAACAGTTTTATATGCCTTTTTTTGAAAAAATATTAGTGGTCTTCTTCAAATTCAGTTCAATATTTCTGAAAGTCCAGAAAGCATTATTTTTTTGCAAAAAAAGCAAACGCTTTATGAGAGGATAGAATCAGAATCAAGAATTGACAACATTAAATTTCTTCATGACAGCTTCAAAACTCAAACGTCATGAAGAGTAAAAAGAATTGGGGATAAGAAGATATTTAATGTTTTGTCACAGTATCAATGTTAGCCAGATCATTTATTCTTTGACTTGTTTAATTTTCCAAACTCGAAAAAACATCTTTCAGAAGGAAGAAACAAGTCCAGGAAATCATAGGATCTGCCATATTTCAGTATACGAAGAGAAACATTAAAACGCAAACCTTTATTGTTTATCAATCTACTCATATTTTTTTATTTTTCTCTCCACTAAAATTATTTTTACTAATGGAAAAAATGGCTATTTTCTCCTTCACTGAAGAAAAAATATACTTTGTGTACTTAAACCATTATACTACTTATAGCAGTGAGGGATCTTTTTCGACCGGGCACCTACTGAGACAATAAAAATATTGAATTGGGTTGAAGTTGCCAGATTAATTTATTTACTGAAGTTAAGTTAAAGTAAATTCTTGAAATCTAATAAACCCGTAACTGCACATGTTCAACCAACTGTATTTTGTTATTTGATAATGGGTAAACAATTAAGAAAAACAGTGGATTGTATAGATTAGAAGTGTGTGTTGCAAATAACTTTACTCAGTGTGTAGTAAATGACGAGAGACTACAGAGTTATACATTTCATGACGCAACGGACGAACATACAGATAATAGAAAAGTATGGTGGCATATGTATGCCATCCACATAACTTTTTGTCAACATAGCATATCGTGTCAAGTCAAGATAACTATCTTGTCAAGTGATGATAACTTTCTGGTTTGTCAATAAACATCAACTTTATATCTTGTCCAGTCAAGATAAGATTTTACATTTGTTGCGATAGCTTTTTTATTGATGATGCAAGATAAATTAGCTCGTCAAGTTAAGATAGCTTTCAAAACAAACGTGATATCTTATCTTGACTGGACAAGATACAAGTCCGTTTTGTTGACAAACGAGAAAGTTGTCATGACTTGACGAGATAGTTATCTTGGCTTGACATGATATGCCTTGTTAACACAAAGTTTTCTGGATGGCATAAACATGCCACCCTAGAAAAGTATATAATAATAAAACAGTTTCAAATTAAAGGTGATGCAAACAAAAATTAATAAATAGAAAAACAAGAGGCCCAGGGACAACATCACTCACCTGAGCAATTGGCTAGGAAAAAGCAAATATCAGATCAGAACTGAAAGTTTACTGAGGGGGGGGGCTTGAATTTTAACCCCCCAGGGGTTCATGATTTGAACAAACTTGAATCTACACTACCTAAGGATGATTTCCTATAAATATCACTAAGCATGGCTTTGAAGTACTTGAAAAGAAGATTTTAAAATGTTTCTCTATATATTCCTAAATAAAACTTTTATTGGCCATTTGGCCCCACCCTACCTCTAGGGGTCATGTTGTGAACTTGAATCTACACTACCTGGGGATGATTCCACATGAGTTTCATCTTTCCTGTCTCAATGGTTCTTGAGAAGAAGAATTTTCCTATATATTCCTATGTAAAACTTTGATCGGCCATTTTGGCCCCACCCTACCCCCAGGGGTCATGATTTGAACAAACTTGAATCTTCACTACCTGAGGATAATTCCACATGAGTTTCATCTTTCCTGGCCCAGTGGTTCTTGAGGAGAAGATTTTTTTAAAATGCCATTAATTTTTCTCTAATTCATAATTATCTCCCCTTGGAAAAGGGCGTGGCCCTTCATTTGAACAAACTTGAATCCCCTT
>PRKT01002094.1:22082-34539 GCA_003671525.1 Saccostrea glomerata | reverse complement strand
TTCACTACTTACTCTATGAAATACACACTTTACACACACATTAAATCCACATATAGGAAGATATATAACCCTTTTTCGGCCCAAAGCGGGAGCTCAAAAAAACATGACCGGCATGAGCTCTGTCACGTGTATCCCGTACTTTGTTCTTGTTAAAATCAAGGGCCAAGTCCCTTCACAAGGGGAGATTATCAAAAAAGACAAAAATAGGGTGGGGTCATCAAAAAATCTTCTGATGAAGAAACACTGGGCCAGAAAAACTGATTTTTGAAATAATGATCCCCTGAGGTAGGGCGGGGCCACAATAGGGAATCAAAGTTTTACACAGTAATATAAAGGAAAAAACTTTAAAGAAACACTGGGTCTGAAAAGCTGAAACTTAGGTGGCAGCATTTTTGGGTAGTGTAGATTCTAAATTGTGCAAATAATGACCCTGGGGGTTGGGCAGGGCCACAATAGGGAATCAAAATTTTACATAGAAATATATAGGAAAAAAGTTTTAAAATCTTCTCAGAAACTACTGGGCCAGAAAAGCTAAAAATTGTGGGAAAGCATTCTGGAATAGTATAGATTTTAAATTGTTCAAATTATGACCCCTGGGGGTTGGGCGGGGCCACAATAGGGCATCAAAGTTTTACATAGATTGAAATACAAGTATATTGAGGAAAAAATTAAAAATCTTCTCAAGAACCTCTGGGCCAGAAAAGCTGAAACTTAATTTGGTGTCTTCTAGCTATTCCCACTTATTAAAAATCTCAATTCCACCTACTTGCAAATAACAATAGATGTTTAAATTTACCTTATTTTGTACATTTTAAGACAGAAAATAATGAATACATCTATGAGAAAATATAATTTATTTTGGATTTTTTAAATAATAAAAAGATCTTACAAAAAAAAGCAACTTAATACCAAAATTTAAGAACATATTTAATTATTTGTTAACACAAAATTCCACCTATTCCCACATAAAATCTTACCTTTTTAACATGATTTTCAAAAAGTAGGAATATGTAGAATGAACCAATTAACGAGGCCTAGTCTAATTATTTATGCCCTAGGGATTTTGATAATTTTTTGATAATTAATTTTTACTGTTATAATTATTGTTTTAAGATTAAAAAATTGAATATTTACCACCCCAATTTTTAAGGGGACCATCTCAAAAGTTGTCAAATTTTACTATTGAGGCCTATAGGAAGGATGTATTTGCTTTGACAAAAGAATTGACCTATAGGAGAAAACAATTTCCCGGAAAAAGTGACATTGTATAATTAATGTTTAGTTGTTGTTTTCTATCGTATATATGTCAAAATTTTTCAAATTTGTATTTTATACCTAAAATTTATTATTTACAACTTTACAATAAACCTCCAAAGTTAGCCTAAACACCATTTTGTCCGATAAAGCATTGATTTTTGCATGAATTTTGGCCTAGAAGTCCTTCAGGGCAGGCCTGCCCCTAAATAAAATTGTGATATTTTGATAGGTTTGGATGTAAGGATTAATTTAAGATAGGATTTTTTTAGGGGCACCCCTGCCCTAGGGTCGAAATTCACAAAAAACTACAAAAAATAAGGAAACCTGATTTTGATAATCTGCTTAAAATTTCTACCTATAAATGTTATAGTCAGGCTAGCTCAGTTGAAATATGCGATGACTTATAACACCGCGCAATCTAACATTTTAATGTCGGGGGTTCGAATCCACCTCGTACCACACTTTTAAAGTTTTAAATTTTCGCCTTTTCAAAGATTATTTTAATATCTTTTTGTAGCCTTGTGTATTTTCCTTCAATTATATATGCTTGATGCATGCCCATTCTTGATATAAGAAACACTAAAGAGATATCAAATCGTAAAAATCCAATGTACAGTTGTCAATCAGGCGGAACAAACCTCAGAATAAGCACACTTTCTCCGAGGACAAGAATAACTCACTCTTTGTTACTCAATACAGGTACTCTTGGCAGCATTGAGCTGCGATGAATATCAATTGTATAATATATTCCTTAGAATTTAATAACATTGATTTTGGCTACATACATATCAGTAACTGCATGTACTCCTCGGATTTGATTTAGGCCTATAGAATTTGCACACATTCATGGAATGTTTTACTACATTCACGGATAAAATTGCCTAAACATAAAAAATAGAATTTTAGAGGCAGTAAACATTACCATTATGCTTACTGAGAAGTTAATACAAATATCAGTTGTTACATTTTGAGATAACAAACTCAGGAAAACAATGAAAGGTTTCCTCATACCACTACTCGCTGAAAAAAAAAGATTTAGAAAAAACAAATTGTTATATGTATTCAGCCTAATGCCATTAATCAGAACGGAAATCGACAAGGTTTTTGTAGCGAAAAAAACCAAGCCCGGTCCTATAGGTCAAATCCCTATTTATGATGAAGTGATCCTTTGTTGGAAAAGTGCCAATTTATCACATTTTTTCCATATTTTTTGTATTTCTGCCCTAGAGATTTCTTTTTCATTCAAGTACATGAAAGTTATTGTAAAAATTCACCAAATTATGAAATTTCTAAAAGATTCACCATCTACTTTGGTCTAGGTATGAATTACCGGTACTAAGTTTATTTTTTCAAGCCCAATATCTCTAAAATTGCCATATTACAGTATAACTTTATATCAGTGCAGATGAATTATAGGCACATACGATTTTTTGGATAAAGAATTAGCAAAGTCATGCGCACTCGAATTAGACTCGGCCTCGTTAAGTGGAATATAAGCATCAAATCATAATTAACCCCTGTGGACCCTTGGGGTAGAGTGGGGCCACAATAGGTATTACAAGGGGGGTAAAGACCAGCATGGTCAAAGCTACTCAGGTGAGTGATGTGGCCCATGGGCCTCTTGTTTTCTAAGTCTTATGTCTTCAAATGTCAAAAGTAAAGATAACAAACAGTTATCAATCTGGAAAAAATTCATACCGTAAATCTGGAAATTTTTGCTGTAGATAAATTTTTAGCAAATTTGCGAGTGCATTGAATTTCTTAAAAATTAATCACCAATAAGAAAATGTAAACAAAGCAGTGGTCATTCGCAAAATTTTGAAACGTAAAAATTAATCAACAGCATTTTGACCCGAATTCGCAAAATAAAATCGACGTAAAATTTTCCAGATTTACAGTATGCATAACAAATTTTGTGAAGAGGGCATTGAACATGGACCTCTGGCATTCCTGAGATTTGATCAGGTGCCAAGTAGGATTGAGCATCCACCTGATGACCTGTCCCATCCACCATGAACCCTTTGTATTGATCAGGTAGACACAATATTCTGTAGTCAAAATTAATATAAAAACTTAAAACATCAGCCAAAATATGACTACATTGTATTTGTAACTTAAAGTCATTATAACAACTATATAGCAAATATAGCGAATATATGAAATGTTAACTTTAAACAAGGTTGCTGAAGACCCCATAACATCAACTTTAGTTTAAAAATTAGTCCTTTTCAAGGCATGCTCATGAGTGTCAAATAATTAAATGCCCTATTAAACCTTGCAGGTGCCCCATTTATACAGCAATCTGTACTCCCTGAATTCTGAACATCTACTCTCTTTCCCGAATTTCCAAAAAAAGACTTTAGACTTCATTGTGCTTAAGGTAAGTCACTCGTCAGCTTTTTAGAAATGTTCACGCAGAACCTCTTACTTAAAAAATATTTATCAAAATTCAATTTTTATAAAATATTTATATTCAACAATGTAAATTTTTTAACATTCATGGAAAAAACTGCTTAAAAATCTACAAAGAAGCAAGATTTATGAGGGACTATTTCTTGTGGTGGAAGGATATTCAGCAGAAATTTCAGCAAATCTGCACATTTATTAAATTTAATGTCTTAAAACTTTAGCCTCACATACCTTTACTCGGAGAATATTTTCCGTTGTGATTTTGCAGGAATATTTAATATAGGTCTTAATTTATATTTTTAGAACAAGTTTTACACCTTCCCTCAACAAACTTTGCCAAAAAATGAAGATATATTAAAGAAGTCAAAAAGAAAATTTATACCATTTTTTGCCTGAAAATCACATATTTTGACCAATATTTCAAAATTAACATCACTGACCCTAACTTTTTCTTTCATTATTTTAAACTACTTGATACTTGTGACTGATCAGCACTTAACTCCTAAAAAGCTTGATATAAGAAAATATTTGATTACCTATTTAGTTTTTCAATACCCCAAATATGTTATTTTTTAGTGCAAAAAGGTCACACAATAATAAACGCGCATTAATTTGCAAGATTTGTTCAATAATAAATATTATTTAAACTATTTTATGTAAAATAAGATTAAATTTATTAACGTAGTTACATCTGATAAATTAAAATTAGAGATAAAGTAATAAATCAAAGAGTTAAAATTTAAGTGCAAAAAGGTCAACTAAATTGAACCATAGATCAGTAAGATGCACACTGACCCCCTATTTTCTCTGCGATTTTGAGTAATACTATATGAGTACTTATCCAAAATATACTTCCCAAAAATTCCTTGATATAACAAATTTGAGGAGTGACTTACCTTAACGTAGAACCTACGTCGTATGACATCATAACTACTGAATGTGCTAGATCCATTATGACGTCATAATTAATTCAATGTCACTTTTTCCCATACTTGACAGCTTCAATAGAAATGGTAGAAAATACTGCATTTTGAAATTCACAGAATTCAATCATGCCGAAATAATCTTAATTTAATTGATATATTTTTTGGTTTATAATGCTTAATGGCAAAATATTTCTGGAATAAGAGTAAACCTGTAGGCACCTTTCATTTACTAGATCTAGACCTGAAGTTGACAAACCCAAGACTATCTAGTGTAATGAAATTACAGTGTATACAACTTTCGTAGTAATAATTTAAATGGTATGTAACCATTTTGAGGGAATGCAAAAATCGTAAGAAATCTTTAGTTGCCAGCTAAATAGTGTAATATCTAGATGAAATGTGTCTAAGTCAAAAATGTACGTGTTGTAGATCATATGATCGTGTGTACATTTTTTTTATATCTATAATGAAATGATGTGCATTCCTTTTCACAAGTATTTGTTACCTATTAATATTCTTGTTGTTTTATTACAATTTTTCTATTAAATATGATCTTTTAAATTAAAGGTACAAATTCTGATAAATATTTAATCTGAAAGTAACCCCAAACAGTCATTCAATTATTAAATCTCATGTAATTGTGCAAAAAGGTCAAGAATATGAGTATCGGTAAATAGCCCATCTCTCATTAGTTAGAGGGGAAAGGTATATATTTTAATCAACTTTTTGTAATCATTTGGGTATGTTCTTCATCATATTAAAGATTGAAAACATTGTGACAAAGACTTCCAACAAATATTTACAGATTTAGGGTGCAAAATTGACTAAAAATAATAGAGTTCATTTGACTATTTTTTTTAATGGAGGACTTATCTTTTATGTCAATTGAATAAAAAAAGAAATTATTCTTGAGAAAATACTGTTTAACATTGTTCAGTTAATAAAGTCTATAAAAAATGATGTTTGAAGAGGTATTTTTGTGATTTTTCATATTCCCTTTATGACAAGTACCCCTAAAAAAATTTGAAAATGTGAAGTCGCAATATGTAATTACCATACCAGTTTCACAGCCTGTACTAGATTTAAAAACAAGGAAACATATCATGAGCTTTTAACTGATTGATAAGCAAGTACTAATTTATCATTTTGAAAATCTTGTGACAAAGACTTTTCCGACATAGGTTCTACCCTTAAATTGATGTCTTATTTCCTTGAAAGGGAAAGAGTCTCAGAAAAATTATGATTATGTACAAAGTTAAGGTTTGAAATTATAAAATTAATAGAAAATTGTTAAATAAGATGGAGGGAGTTGATTTTCTTTGATAATTGTTTATTTATTCTTTTAAATTGGAGAAGGAGGCTGGCTGCACCTCAGCCACCATTTCAAGATTAGTGAAACTGAATACATTGTAATGTTTGTTATTAAATGTAAACATAAATGATTAAAGATAAATAGAATTTTTGTGATATGATAGGCCCTAACCATGGAGCCTGATTAGTACTCTAATCTCTGAGCCTTATAAAAAGAGTGTCCTAATTATGGAGTCTAACAGAAACTCAAAATACTAGTATATAAGGTGTATTAAATTAACATTCATCTTGTGATGGTGTTTTATGCCCTTATAGGGGTCCTAACTATGCAGTCTGGCCAAAACAGGTGCCTTAACCAAGGAGTCTGATGCCCTAACAGGTGTTCTTCTATAGAACTAGTGTCCTAGCAGATGCCCTAACTATACAGCCTAATGTCTTAATAGGTGTAAAGACTATGGAACCAATGCCCTTACTATGGAGCCAATGTCCTAACAGGTTATTATACCCCCCGCCTGAAAAGCGGGAGGGTATATAGTAATCGTTAATTCCGTCCGTCCGTCTGTACGTCCAGCCGTCTGTTACGCTTTGGGGCACCCATCTCTTATCCGCAACTCCTAGCTCTTATACCACTGAATGAAATTTGGTGAAACTTTCAAAGAATCTTTATTACATATTGCCATTGTGCAACTCCTATTTTGCTTTTTGATCCGACACATATTTTGGGTTTCCCATAGCAAAACATGGACACTGCCATTTATACACATATGGGAGGCGGGGGGTATCATTTAGTGAGCCCATTGCTCACAGTACCTCTAGTTTAAATCCTTATCAGGTGCCTTAATTGTTTATGCAGCATCATAAATGCCTTTTCAGGAGCCCTAATTATAACTATGGCCAATACCCTAATAGTTTAATTAACTATGGAGTCAATGCCTTAACAGGTGCTCTATAGCTATCTTTGGAGACTAAATAAATGCTCAAACAGGTAAACTATGACGCCAATGCCCTATTGAGTGTCCCATCTAAAGCATCAGTGCCCTTACTTTGCAGTGTATGTCCTATCAGGTTCCTTTGATGTGAAAATTGCAACTCTACAGTGTATGGCAATATTTGATTATTAATTTTAAGAGCTATGGAATTCTAAACTAGAGGTACTGTGAGTGAGGAGCTCACTAAATGATACCTGAGGACCCCCCTCCATATAGTTATAATTGCAAAGTCCATGTTTTGCTGTGACCGGGAAACCCAAAATATGTGTCGGATCAAAAAGTTAAATAGGAGGTGCACAATGGTAATATGTAATAAAGATTCTGTGAAAGTTTCATCAAATTTCATTCAGTGGTATGAGAGCTAGGAGTTGCAGATAAGAGATGGGTACCCCAAAGCGTAACAGACGGGCGGACATACAGACGGACGGAATTAACGATTATTATAAACCCTCCCGCTTTTTAAGCGGGGGGTATAAAAATCCGTAGCTTTTAACATTACCAGAGTCGGTACACCGCGTTGTATTTTATATGATTAGTGAATTCGATTCAGTACTTTTAGTACTACACCGCGTTGTATTTTATATGATTAGTGAATTCGATTCAGTACTTTTAGTACTTTGATTCTATTAAATCACTTCGGAAGTCACGCGGACTTTCCCGATAGTGTGTTTAGATTCGTTGGGTCTGCCATATTACATGTTACCGTTGAAAATTACAAAGACGTATTCTGAGGGATTTCAGGTATTTTATTGTGTTATTCACAAATATATCTCCGTACAAAATATGTATCTACACATTTAGTTTTGTTGTTTTCAATTTATAACATAATCACAAGTCGTATCTCGATATTTATTGCTATGAAGTCAAAACGAAAGTAGAAAACTTGACATTTTGATTAAAGCACAAGAATAATAAAAACAAAAATTAAAGAAATCATTTAGAATTGTAGCATCACAGGCTGTGATAATGAATGAGAGGTTCATTGAAACTTTTGTAAAGATTATAGTAGAATCTGTCATTTCATATTTATACTAAAACATTGGGCAGGTCCAGCACAATCTCTTGATTAAGCTATATAGCTTTAAAACGCTATATAGCTTTATTAAGCTATTCAAAATAGCTTGATAAAGCTATTTATATGCAATTTTTCACAGAAACGTTTTTTGAAAGAAATAAACAAAAAGTTGCAAATATTTTATTATTCATATATGTACTATGGACTATCAAAAAAACACAACCTAAATCATAGAAAGTTCTAACATTGCTGCTGTTGAATACTTTAAAGCATAATATGAATTTGCATTGTTTGAGTAACTGTGTGTGCAGTAAGGCGTGCGTAAGTATGATTGCTTCTCATTGTGCTGAACTGCTAGTAATCAATTATCCTGTTGGCCATAACTGGCCTCCTTTATAATTTCATTCAAGAAATAACTGTGTGGTCACTCATCAATAGCCCCAAAACTTTTTAATAAAACTTTGAGTACAAAGTCTCTCAAGGAGACGCAATTTGGTGAGTGATTTTTACATGCATTGTATTCAGAAGAGTACAATTTAGTTTAATATTTCCACTGCACCAAGGTGCAACTCTGCACATGTTGAAAAAATAACACTTGAGAAAAATGTCCGAGAAAATGCTTAATCAAGCTATTCTGAATAGCTTAATAAAGCTATATAGCTAAATCAAGCTATATAGCTTAATCAAGAGATTGTGCCGGACCTGTTGGGGGTACATGCGTAATTACATGTATGACACAGTTTGCCAATTTCCCAGTGTAGTGAAGATTCAAGTTTGTGTAATTGTGGTTCTAACAATTAATTAACATCTGGATAATTATATGATATAATTATTTGAAATAGACTACAGTGTAATCATTCCTTTTTTTTTTGGTTGTTTTCCAGCCATGAACAAGATTCACCCTTCACCATTTTTAAAATGGGTGTTTTAGGCCAACTACCAGTTTCAGGGAGTGGATCAATGGGAGATCAAGAACCAAGTAGCCCAGGTATAAGATACTACATGCATCAGTATAAATACTATCAGTATTCCGTTTATGCTTTTTCTTGGCAAATATTTATTTTCATCCGAGTCAAATATTTTAATATTAAGCTCAAATTGTAATTTTTTTTGTTCTTTTATAAAGGAATGAAGCTGCTTCTTTCAACTTAAGTTATATGATATAAGATAATTTTGGTCAGTTTACGCTTTATAAACCACAAAGCATGTCATTGAAAAATTGATCTGCTTTTCTAGAACCACTGGACCCAAAAATGATTTCATTTTCTGACAAAGTATAGATTAAAGATTCAGATGAATGGACTGTAGCTCTTTTTGGTTTTCATGGCAGAGAGCCAGTACATATTGAGCTTGTAAATAAATGAAGTTATCTGAAAGGTCAAACATTATTTTGAATTGTTATTCCTTAGTACAGTTTGGCTCGGGCATGAATCAAGCTATCACTCCTGCTTCAAGCCACACCCTGTATCTCTCATTTAAATAGGAGGAGACATGTATTTCAGATATTATGTCATAAAGTTATGCAGATATCTTTTGTTTCAAGATTTTTAAATACAATAAACAGAACAATGCACTATGATATTTGACTTCTATATTATCTTTAGTTTCAGATTCTGGAATAAGTTCGGCATCCAGTTTATCACCACAAATGTCTCTAATTGAGGGTAAGTCTTGATGTGACAGGAGAATCATAGTTATATCATTTTTAACTTCATTCAAAGCAAATAAAAAATTGTGTATGCAATTTAAATCTATGAAAAAATGCAAACAAGAATTCTAGTTTGCGCTCTAGTTATGTATTCTGTTAATTCTTTGTGAATCTGATGACAGAGTGTCCTTGTAAGGCCGTACAGAGAGGCTACATATTTTTGCGAGACAGAATACAAGAGGAACAGCTGATTGGTTACCTCTGCGTTGTTTGTGAGACGCCACAGCTGTCAGATGAAGAAAAACTAGAACTGAGAAGAGGAGGGGGGTGCCGTCTTAAACAAGAACTATTGAAACAAGTTATTAAGAAAGGAGAAGTGACATGCAAAGCATTCCTGGAAAAATTGAGACATTTCCCCTGCTTGTACAGAGAGTTGTGTGAAACTATGGCAAATGAGATCAGAAATGGTAAAATTTCAATTTAGTACTTGTATATTATGTAAACTTGTAACATAAGCTGTTGAATATGGCGGTAATTTATTGCATTTTGAAACATGAAAAAAAGGTGATGATAACAACGATCATTCTCAAAACAGAAAAAAAAAACTATACAAATTTGTGAAGAATCAGACTGTGGGTCTCCCTCAAATTGTTTTCAATTCTTTTTGTCAATAAAAGAATTTGAACTCTTGTTTTTTAATTGAGTTCTCTTTTTATTTGATATAATTACAGAGGATGCTGAGTCACCACCTGATCTAACACGAGACCAGTGGAGTTACCATGAAGATACCCTGATAGAAGAAATGGAGCCAAGTCTTATCTCAGATCTTCTTTTCAGTCATTGTGAACTAAGTGTTGCCGAACATGATGAAATTGAGAAGCATCATGAAAGAAAAAAGAAAGCAAAGGCAGTGATTGTAAAAATGAGACAAAGAGACAAAATACCTGCACTTTGGCATGCACTAGAAACTACCAAGTGCAACAAAGCTATTGAACATATCAGAGAGAATGTGTGCAATCGGCATGGTTTGCTTCCTAGTGAGTAAGAGCTCATTTCTTTACATTGTAATTTATATTCAATTTTAAGCATTTTTTAATAATCTTATTATCCTTACAGGTGACTCGGTGAGCTGTGTAAGATTCAACTACAGGAATCTTTTGACAGAATTTAAAACTGAAGAGAGACGACGAATTGTATTTGACTCTTTAAGAGAAGACATTTTTCATCATCTTAATGCATTGCCAAAGGTGAATCATCTGATCAAAAACGGTCTACGTAAAGAGAAAAGAGGGTGTGAAAGTCTCCTTAGGTTTCTTCATGAAGTTAACAATGGATTTTTAAGAAAAATGACAATACGGCTTGATGAAAGAAGAAGAAACGGTAAAATTCAATTTATAACGGGAGACTCTACATGGGTATCATGACAAGGTTTAGATTCTTTATAACTGATAATTGTTAATTTCAAAACGTATCATTGAAAATGTTCCTATATGAAATAATATTCATGTAATATAGGATTAAATACATGATAGTGTATTTTAAAATATTGACATTTGCAAATGTTTTCCTTTATATAACACTACTGAAAGGAATGTGTATCTATAACTATATAAATACAGGTACAGGGTCAAGAGGTCATAGATGTGGGTATGGATAATCGTTTGACGTAATTTCTCAGTGAAGTCATAAAGGGTCGACGCACGTTCAGTGGATTACATACTTGCTGTTGAGTGAAAAATAATGCATTTCACATGCTAAAATTCACAAGCAGGTGAATATAAAGTATGAATAAGTCACAAATGTAAATATAAGTAATAAGGTATCATTTTAAAACATCTATCGGGCTATAAATTAGGGTTGGTACGAGATTAAATTCATCATAAAGCCCTTCGTGCTTTATGAAATTTAATCTTGTGACCAACCCATATTTATATCCTGATAGATGTTTAAAATTGATACCTTATTTCTAAAATACACTTTAGTAAAAAAAAAAAGGGCACATATAATTTGAAAATTGTGTGTGATGGTACATATACTGCATGTAGTGCATGTGTACCTATCTCAGGATCTGGAATTTTAGCACAGAAGATGCTAGATGTTCTAAGTAAGATAGTCCTTGCACTGTACAATTTGATGTAGCTCAAAGCTTTAATGTGCTCAATCTCCACTAATTTTACTTTTATTAGCTCACCTGAGCTAAAGGCTAAAGTGAGCTTTTCTGATCAAAATCTGTCCATTGTCTGTCGTTGTCTTCGTCGTCGTCGTTGTCGTCATCGTCATTGTTGTAAACTTTTCACATTTTCATCTTCTTCTCAAGAACCACTAGGCCAATTTCAACCAAACTTGCTACAGAGTATCCTTGGGTAAAGGGGATTCAAGTTTGTTCAAATAAAGGGCCATACCCTTTTTGAAGGGGAGATAATTATGATTTAGAGAAAAATTAATGGCATTTTAAAAAAAAATCTTCTTCTCAGGAACCATTGGGCCAGGAAAGATGAAACTCATGTGGAGTCATCCTTAGGTAGTGTAGATTCAAGTTTGTTCAAATCATGACCCCCGGGGGTAGGGTGGGGCCAAAATGGCTGATCAAAGTTTTACATAGGAATATATAGGAAAAGTCTTCTTCTCAAGAACCATTGAGACAGGAAAGATGAAACTCATGTGGAATCATCCTCAGGTTGTGTAGATTCAAGTATGTTCAAATCATGACCCCTGGGGGTAGGGTGGGGCCATATGGCCGATAAAAGTTTTACATAGGAATATATGGGGAAACCTTTTTAAAATCTTCTTTTCAAGTACTTAAAAGCCATGCTTAGTGATATTTATAGGGAATCATCCTCAGGTAGTGTGGATTCTAGTTTGTTCAAATCATGACCCCCTTGGGAGTTAAAATTCAAGTCCC
>PRKT01002094.1:8324-21934 GCA_003671525.1 Saccostrea glomerata | reverse complement strand
CCCCCCCCCCCCAGTAAACTTTCAGTTTTGATCTGAATTATGCTTTTTCCTAGCCAATTGCTCAGGTGAGCGATGTGGCTCCTTTGCCTCTTGTTTTGTATGAAATTACTTTTATTACAGGGTAATTGTCAAAGTGCAAAGTTGGTTACGGATACCTGACTGTAACAATTATCAATTAACTAGAACTAGGGTGCAATAATCTGTGGAACAAATATCTCATTGATAATAATATCCTTTTTACTTCACCTGAGATAAAAGCTTTTAAAATGAGCCTTTCTGACCACCCATTGTGAATTGCCCATCCATCTGTCTGTCTGCCTGTAAACTTTACACATTTTCAACTTCTTCTCAAGAACCACTGGGCCAGTTTTAACCAGATTTGGTGAAGAACAGCAGGACCAAAGTTACCATTTTTATAAAGGAAATAATAAGAAATTTATTTAAGAAATATGGTGTCATTTTTAAACATCTATTGGCCAGGGATGTAAATACGGGTTGGTCAGAGAACAAATTCCATTAGCTCAAAGGGCTTTTTGGTAAGTTTGATCTTGTACCAACCCGTATTTAAAGCCCGATAGATGTTTTAAAATGAAACCTTATTACTTACGAGGGTTGTCCCGTGAAATCGTGGACAAGTTGTGTAGTGTGAAAAATAAACATCACTGCGTTCTGAAATTTTCACTATTGTTTAGTACATATTTTAGTAATATACACAACAAATTTCAGATAAATATATGCATAATTAAACAAATTATGAGATTTTAAGCCATGTATTGTATCACCTTACGGCACATGGATTATAATGTCAAAGTGTCTAAAACAGCGTCACGTTTTATCTTTGCTGAAAATGAAGTTGGATGAGTCTGACTTAAATTTAGGAATTTCATTGATACACATTCTTTAGTCTCCATAAACAGCTGAAGAACCAATTGGCACCCTTTTGCAATCTTTTGAAGATTTATTAGTAAGTTATGGACAATATTCTCACCATCATTCAACTAATAGAAAATCCCATATCGGCGGTCTACTGTGACAGCGTCTTTTGCTATTACATTATTTTTGTCCGTATGTTTTGTACTCCCCAGGGACTCGATAAAAAAAAAATTCGCTAAGAAAACTCCTATTTCATTTGTATACTTAAGATATGGTGATATTTTTATAATCTTTTTTCTTCTATGGTCATTTTAAGTTTCTAAAGGTGTCGTTACAACATCGAAATAAAACTGAACTGTTCTCCGGTGCGCCGTAACGTCATAAAACATCGCCATTTTTGGTGTGTTGTGTTTACCACTTTCCCATTTCGAATTCTCGAGAAACTGCCAAAAATTAACCAAATGCCTTAAAATTTTTACAAAGACTAGAAAATTGATTGTGGAATTGAATTAGGATAATTTTAATTTAAATCTTATGTATTTAAAACTTTTATTTTGAATTCAAACTTGTGTATTCTTTAATAGGACCTTGGTTTTTTGACCGTGCGCCGTAGGACAATACCCCGTGCACATTCAGACATAATGAAATCTTTATTTTTGCCTATATTTTATCAAAAAAATTTTAAATGATAAATAAACATATACTGAAATTTTCAGCTAAGTGCGCCCATTACTTTTTGAGAAAAACGTTTTGTCCACGATTTTATGGGACAACCCTTGTATATTTACATTTGTGACTTATTCATATTTTACTTTATGACTTTATAAGCGTGAAATGCTTTATATTTCAAACTCAACGGCACGTATGTAATGCATTGGATGCGCGTTAACACTTTTTGATGTCACGGAAAAATTACGTCAAACGTTTACAGGTTGACGTGAGGAACCTGTATCTATTCGGATATAGATATGCATTGCATTAAATAGTGTTATATAAAGGAAAACATTTGCAAATGTAAATATGAAAATGAAAATTATTCTTGTTGAATAAGATATGTTTAAATCTTTATTTGCAATTAACAGATAATTTTCTGATGAATATCTGCATGTTGCTTATTCTTAGGAAGAGGAACACTACACAGGGAACATTCCATATCCTATAAAAGACTGAGAACTCTGAAAGACTATCTTCTAGAGGAATTAGAACCAATGCCTGTATCCAATGTTATGTTGGAAGAGAGAGCATTTTCATTAGAAGTCCATGACACTATTGAGGAACAAAAAAGGAGACGTCAACAGGCAGAGGCGGTCTATAATGGACTTTTAACAGACAGGTCTGAGCTGACGTTGGAAAGTTTCTTGTTTGCACTGAGAGAAAGCAAGTTGGAACATATCTTAAATACATTCAGAAGGTCAACAGATGGACAGGTTCCCCATACAGACCCAAGAAACTTAGGTTAGTTCTCGGTATAGGTATCAAATGAATTTTTACTTTATTTTGAATTATGGTTTCATGGAAGTATTATGATAAATTTTGTTTTGAAGATGATGATGATGATGAGGAAGGTCACCTCCCTGACTTCCAGATTGTACCAGTTGGTGGTGGAATGCAGATTCCTAATGGTGAATAGAATAGAATCCATGCCTTTATATTATGAGGACATTGTATCAATGTATAAGTAGATACAAAAAGATACATAATTCTCATGAACTTTTTTGTGAAAGATGTTGCCATGTTACTAAAAATTGGATAAAAAAAAATTCAAACACTACTCCTTAGATGAAAAATGTAAAAGGAGTAGCATTTTGAAAGAATTTTACAGTAATTTTGATTCTTAGTAGCTATGGAAACATATAAAATGTTTCATTAAAATCTAAAAGTATTTTACAGAAAGATTTCTATTAAAGTAGCCATCGAGCAATGTTCATCAAAACTGAACTAAAAGTATACCTAGACCAAAACTGTAGGAAGAGTTCATTTAAAAAAAAAAATTAAGACAAACAGCTTAACAGATGGTGGAAAACACTTCTGGTCTCTGATGAGGCACAGAGATCTGTGAACATGCATGAAGAAAGCTGCAATGATGAATAAAAACAATTGTATGATTTTTGAAATTTTCCTAGTGAAGATATATACATGTTTAACTAAAACCATATTTTTCAGACCTTGCAATGTCCTCCAATGTGGAGATGATTGTGTCCATTCCTGTGGTGGGAGAAAGAGAAGTTATTCAGCGAGCTGTAGACAGAATAAATAATGACCCTCAGCTAAAGGCCAGGGTCACAGAGACAACCCACATGCAGGTCGACAGGGCAGAAATGGGGTCTGTTGTACTTCATTTGATTCCATTGACTGATGATGCCTGCCACCGATTTTTAGATGAAGAAGGGAAGCATTTGAAGGAGATGGTAGAAAGAATTCTGTCATATGCTGGAATCAAAGAGAAACAGATAAAAGGGAAAATCTCAGTCACTGTTTTTGCATCTGATAAAACAAATAAAGGTAAAGAGCAAACTAATTTAGAAGGAATAGCCATTCACACATTTTCCTGACAAAGTGATAGCTTTTATTTTCTCAAGTATACTGTCAACCAACTTTTATTTGCATGCGAGAAATTTTTCGCGAAGTTCGCAAGAGCCTCATCGTCGCGAATATTTCTCGCCGCGAACTGGTCTTTAAAGTGTATGTGTCTATTAACAACAGATCTAAAAATCTTGATCGCGAAAATATATCGTCGCGAACCAGTTTATCCCAGGTAAATCACGAAATAAAGTTGCGCGAATAAAAGTTGGTTTACAGTATATGAGCTAGATGTATGCAGGTACATGTTAATAAAAAGTCTTAACATTACTGTGGAATCATTTTAATTCTTCGGAGTCAATGTTCGTGGGCAAGCAAAATTTTACTTGTTCGTGGGACGTAATTTTATGGGTTTCTCATTCAAACAATAGATTAAATGAATCAATATTTTAAAAAAATAAACGTTCATGGGGATGTAAACTCATGGGTAAGGGTGACCCACGAAATCCACAATCAATGGTCTCCCATGAACGATGATTCCACAGTAAACTGTTACATTCTGTGAAACTAAATATGTTAATTATAAAAGCACTATTTCAATTTTTTTTGTAAGAAAACCATGAAGCATGATTGCCAGGGATATTGCAAACATAATTGATTTCTTAGGTCTACATGATATGACTTATTTCTGCATTGACACCATCATTAGAAATCTTTGATTGATCAATTCTGACAGTGGTGTTGAATTTTGTCATAGCAGGTGAATTGGATGAACATGGAATTGCTGAAATGAAGATAAGAGAGAAATGGAACCTTCTTCTTGAGGAGCTTGAACCCATCCTCCTTGCTGCTAGCTTAAAAACAAAGGGGATCCTTACTGAAGATGAGGAAAAGAGCTTAATTGATGATTCAACAAGGAGAGAAAAAGTTGAGAAAATTCTGGGGAAACTGTTAGCTAGCAAACGAAAAGATAACATTGACCAATTTATTGAGACTTTAAATGAATTAGGAAAGGAAGAAATTGCTCTGGAGATAAAACCAGAACCAAACCTGCATGGAGAAGCTGGTATTTTTACATTTTTATTACATTTTAAACAGTGAAATACTAATATTTATATATGGAACCTGTTATAAGGGCAAGTAAATCTATTCTGCCAGCTAAAGTAGTAAATCTATTCTGCCAGCTAAAGTAGTAAATCTATTCTGTCAGCTAGCTAAAGAATGAAACTATATAAAATTCCTCCAATATCTTGTTGAATCCATATATACAATGTTTCACTTAGATATTTCAATATGATTATGTCATGTAGCCTATATGACACTGTATTACAAAAAGGCGGAGACCAAGGGAAGATAAATTTAAACGTAATAAACAGAAAACTCAGTGTTTTGTAGAAGAGTGTGGAAGTTATTTCACTTGTGAGATGGGATTTTTTATGTTTTCACTTGTACTTTGAACTCGCAAAAAATATCAAATAGTCCTGTCAGACTAGTTAAATGAATTCCATATCCAACTAGAAAACATGAATATCCTCTATATATCTCATAGTGGAGAGGTTGATCAATAGCATTGCCCTTTTGTTTCAGAGAAAGTTCGGAAAGGATTGTTACACAAATTTCAGGCAGTAGTAGATGAAATGGAATCATCCGTAATAGAAGAAACTTTAAGGCGCTGTGGTCTGGACTCCGAGAACAAGTTGAACTCAAAACTAGGAAAGAGTCGCAAGGAACGAGCTTATAACTTCCTGGTCTCGGTTCTGTTGAATGATATGTATGTTCTGGCACTTAAACATGTATTAGAGGACCAAGATTTGAATGACCTTTTTGAATTGCCTGAAGAAATAGAAAGCTCTTTTGGTAAGTATGTTTAGTGAAAATTATTGTATATGAGATCATAGTGTTAAAAAGAATGACTACAATTTTTTAAAGTAAAAGTCACATCATTTTCTGTTTGATATTTAGGAACAAAGCGTAAGCATCCTGAAAATGTTAAGGAAGGAGATATTCTCTTCAAATGTGAATACAAGTTATTGAAGAAGGAGGACATAGGTCAGTATTGGAATAGCTTTATTATAAGTACAGATCTGTAGCTAATGAGCACTTTGATTGCAATATTGAATATTGTAAAATTACATATTCTCGGGGGGTAAATTTTTGTAGTTTGAGGAAAATATATTGGTTCATGGGGATTTGATTCCATGGTTGAAGTATTGTTCAGTAGTAATAAATGTGAAATATTGCATTTCATGGTGGACATAATTTTGTGGGTCTCTACATACATTGAAAATTAAAAATGAAACCCCCATCCCTACCAATATACATGGATGATGCATCAAGGGTTGCGCTATAACAACCTTGCATTGTGTGCTGGATTTGACGTACATTTTCTAGATAAGTGACCAGATTAAACTTTTTTTAAATAGGACCATTCATGTATAACCAAGTGGTAGGGTTTTGAAAAACTTGGAAAACGCTTTCAATTTGCTTCCAACGCCAATGTCAAAATTAAAATATTAGGGACTTGCTTAACTCAGAAATAAAATTCATTAAGGTTAGCTCTCTAATCTTTGATTTTACAAGTCTCAGTTGATAATATATCTGTAAATTTTATTTTCAGACATGGAAGAAATCTCAAAATCCTCAAGTTTTTCAGGAGAAATAGAATATAGCAGAGAAACTGATATGATGCCCAAGTCATCAAGTTATTCTGAGGAAGTGGTTTATAGGAGAGAAACTGAGATGAAGTCTGAAGTAAAATCTGACCCATTAAGACAGACTGTAAAACAGACCACTGTTTATTCCCGAAAGGAAGTCCTTCGGCCAAAAAGAAGTCCTGTTCCACGCAGTCAAGTTCCAGGAAAAATATATGGACGTCCATGTTCAGAGAAGGGTGAAGGTAAAAGTGATTGCATATATTTATTTTTCAGTTTTCAAGTCATTATGAAAACAGGTTGAATTTAGAATGTTATTTTAGCTCACCTGAGTAGAACAATCAGTTAACTCACCTCATGTAGGTTTAAGTTTGTTCAAATCATGACCCCTGGGGCAAGGATGGGTCGTAGTGGGTGATAAAAGTTTTACATGGGACTACATCAAGAAAACCTTTAAAAATTTTCTCAAGAACAGCAAAGCTGAGATTGTTCATACATGTAATTATATGGAAGTATCCTCTGTTCGTGTAGATTTAAGTTTGTTTCAGTCATGACCCCAGGGGGTAAGGAAGGGCCACAATGGTATTTTTAAGTTTTACATAGGAATAAATATCAAAAACCTTTAAAAATCTTCTTAATAATAACAAAGCTGTGATTGGTTATATTTAAATGGAAGCATCTTCAGCTCAGATAGTGTAGGTTCAAGTTTATTTAAATCATGACCCCCAGGGGTAGGGTTGGGCCACAATTTGTGAACAAAGATAATATATGAGTACATAGGAAAAATCTTTAAAAACTTTCTCAAGAACATCAAAGCTGTGATCAGTCATTTACATGGAAGCATCCGCAGGTACTGTAGATTCAAAATTGTTCAAATAATGACCCTTTGGGATAACATGTAGCCATAATGGTTGATCAAAATTTAACATAAGAATACAAAGGGAAAATCTTTTATAATCTTCTTGAGAACAGCAAAGCTGTGATTGGTCACATTGTACTTTTCAATACTAAACTGATTAATTTATTGCTTTTTCCTAGCGAATGTGCTCAGGTGAGCCATGTGGCCCTGGGCCTCTTGTTCAGACTTGTTCTCAGTCTCTAAAATTTGAATGTCATTTGATATTTTCATATTTCTTTCTTCTGACTTCATGCCATATAGATGAATGGTCAATCGTGGTAGCTCTGGACTTTGGAACAACATATTCAGGTTTTGCGTTTTGGAGAAAAGAAAATCCCTCTGAGATTTACCCTGGAAAGTGGAAAACAAACTCTGCAGAAGTGCTGGAATCACTTAAAACTCCCACTTCTCTGCTGCTGAACAAAAATAATGAACTTATAGAGTTTGGATTTGAGGCAGAGAGGATTTTCAAAGAATTGCTGGAGGATGGTTTCGATAGTGATTACAGATTTTTCAGTAAATTCAAGATGTGTCTGCACCAGAAACAAGTAAGAAAATGGGTTAATTATTATTATACCCCCGCTCCCAAGGAGAGGGGGTATACTGTTTTACCCTTGTGTGTCTGTCCTTCTGTCTAGCTGTCTGTCTGTCCCTAACAAATTTTCGTCGCACTTTTCTCAGCAACTACTCATCACAGATGCTTGAAATTTTAAAACAATCTTCTCTGAGGCATTTCATACCGTGGGATACATTTTTGGTCAAATCCGATGTCAACATCCTGTTTGTCTGTGCGTCTGTCTGTTTCATGCATAACAAATTTTTTGTCAAAGTTTTCTCAGCAACTACTCATTGCAGATGCTTGAAATTTTAACACAATCATCTCTGAGGCATGCCATACGGTAAGATACATTTTCGGTCAAATCTGATATCAACTTCCTGTTTGTCTGTGCGTCTGTCCGTTTCATACATAACAAATTTTTCGTCGCACTTTTCTCAGCAACTACTCATCGCAGATGCTTGAAACTTTAGTACACTCTTTGCTGAGGCATGCCATAAAGTGGGATTAATTTTGATATGAATCTGATGTCAATTTCATAATCTTCTGTGCATCTGTCCATAATTGAACTTGTGTATATAAAAGGTACTTGGACACAGATTTGAAGTTATTATTTTCTCTATAATAGCATTTCACACAAAAATTAATTAAAAATCTTATTTCATATAAAAGATATTAAAATTTGATTGACACATCCTTGCACTTTCACAAATTAATTTTATTCTTAATCCTTAGGAAAAGTGTCAATCTCATTGTGTATATAAATGAAAAATATTAATACTATATTATGCAGAAAATTCAGAGTAGACATGTTTGAAAGCAAAACAAACTCACAATATATTGGCAGTCTGTGCAGTTGTGGAAAGCAGTTGTGGAAAGCAGACTGTGACGACTGAACGCACTCAGTGAATTGTAAACATCAACAAAAACAGAACTTGTGCCCTGTTTACAAAAACTGTACATAACACAAGTGTGCTCGATTTGCTAAACTCTGTACCCAACTCTTAGTTCGGAATGACGATACTTGTGAATGAATTTTGCTTTCTAACATTTCTACTCTGAATAAAATTATTTTTCTGGATAAAAGTTTTAATATTTCTCATTAATACACAACAAGATTGCCCCTTTTCCTAAGGAATAAAAATAAGGTTAAAATTTGTGAAAGTTCAAGGATGTGTCAATCAAACCCGCCAAAAAATTTGAAGTTTTAATGACTTTTAACTGAAAAAAGATTTTTAATTAATTTTTGTGTGAAATGTTATTAAAATATATAAGTCGTAATATTATTTAGAAAATATTGACTTCAAATCTGTGTCCAAGTACCATTAACATTATAGTGTTTATTCACATCAGAGTGGGGGTATTCCTAGTGAGCATTGGCTCACAGATTTCATGTTTGATTTTAATTAGTTTATGACAAAAAAGAAATTGTTCTTTGAAATTCTTTTTTCATTGCAGACATTTGACAAAGAAATGAAAATTGAAGATCATTTGGGACATTCAGCCAAGGCAATAGAGGTGTTTTCTATTGCCATTAGCTTCCTGAAGGATGAGTGCACACGACTTCTAGAAGAGAAGAATATGATGGTCGCTGATGATGAAATACGCTGGATTTTGACAGTGCCAGCAATATGGGATGAATCTGCCAAGCAGTTCATGAGGAAAGCAGCAGAACAGGTCAGTTTCTTTATATTAAATATTCTCTTTCGAGCTTTTAAGAGAAAAGCAATTACTATATTCTTCAACAGTGATGGACTCATAAGTTCAAATCTTCATCCTAAACTAGGAACAGAGAACCTAAGATTTATAATTTTAAAAGATGTTTTCAAAAGTGAGTCCAAAGGAAGTTACAACACAGGATATCTTTCATTGAAATGTTGTGTAGTTCATAGAAGAATTACAGCTAGTGCATGTATCAAGAATGCCAGTTCAGTGAATCTCTCATTTTAAAACTATAAGGATTGTTGTATGGCTTAGACTTAATTAAACTACATGTACCATGCATGACATACATCTATATACATGTATATAATTTTAAATTTAAATCTTGTTCTGAAATATAATTACAGGCAGAAATTCCATCTCACCAACTGAAACTAGCTCTTGAACCAGAAGCAGCAGCAATATATGTCATCAAAGAATCCAAACAAGTTCTGGGAACAGAGTCACTTACAACATATGAACCTGGTGCCAAAATCATGTTGGCTGATCTTGGGGGTATGTTTGCTATAAATGTCTAAGATTCTCTGCATAAAAAATAAATGCCTTGGTTTAAAAATGTGCAGTACATGTAATAAAAAAAACCCCACTCAGACAGCTCAGAATGTAAATTCTAGGTTCAATCCATCTTTTTTTTCTAAGATCAACTCTTGCACAAATTTGATAATAGATATCTTTTGAATAATACTAGAGTAGATATCTGCACTTACTTCAAAATAAGACCTCAACATGTGGTAATCTGAATATATTTTCCCTTACCATCAAAGGTGGGACGGCTGATTTCACTGTTCTGGAGTTGTTGGAAGACAGGAAAATGAAGCAGTTGTACAGAGCAAGTGGAGGGGCATGGGGAGGAAATATGGTCAACGAAAAAATCTGGAATATGCTTGAAAATATATTTGGAAGGGATATCATTAAAGAATTCAAGAAGCAAACTGCAGATTACATGGAAATGGAGAGCAACATTGAACTGAAAAAAAGAGATCTTACTCTTGAAAGTAGATTGCAGCTACCGATATTTCCATCCTTTTCTGATCTGTGCAGAAGCTTGAGGGGAAAGACTTACAAGACTCTGGTCCAGGAATCACCCTTTGCTGACATAGTAAAGGTTCGCGTTGGGAAATTGGTATTTGAACCAAAAATGGTGGAGAGAATTTTTGATATGACATTATCCCACTTATTTACTACAGTGGATAAAATTCTTGAGAGTCCAAACACACATGGAGTCAATGACATTATTCTGGTGGGAGGGTTCTCACAGTCAGAAATTATTGTGAAGCAGTTTGAGAAGCGGTTCAGAAGATACAAGGTCATAATACCAACTGATCCGGGGCTTGCTGTGCTGAAAGGAGCCGTGATGTTCGGGCAAAACATTAATATTATTACATCCAGAATAAGTCCACACACTTACGGTTTTGATACTATGAAGTATTTTATGTCTGGAGACCCACAGAATAAGAGGAAAAAGATTGATGGCACATATTATTGTGTTGATATTTTTGAGAAGATGGTTGCAATTGGTGAATCAGTGGACGTTGGAAAAACAGTTGAAAAAGAAGTTTTTGCAGCATCAGCTGATATGACAAAAATGGAGTTGAAGTTTTATCAATCCAATGAGGAGAATCCGCAGTTTGTCACAGATAAAGGTTGTGTGTGTATCGGTGAACTGTTGGTGGACATGCCTGATGTTAGGGGTGGTAAAGAACGCTCTGTGTTGGTGTCGATTAAATTCGGGGAAACAGAAATCATGGTCTGCGGTGTGGACAAAACAACGGGAAAGAGACAAGAAACCAAACTTGATTTACTGGGAAGGAGATACTGAAATTTCCGGTGAATAACAGAAAGTATTCTGACAAAAAAAAATGAAAACCAATCACAGTGTAGACTTGAAAACTACTGCATTCAAAAGACTTCATTTCACCATTCAGTTTGTTTTGAATTCCTTTTGTAGGAAGATTTTGTTATAAGTTTTTTCCAAAACATTAGAGCTGTTAAGTTCATTTATACTTTTTTGATGATTTTGAATTTCTTAACAAGAATAGGTCAAATGAAATGCACTGAATTCTAAGTGTTTACTGGGCTATGAATTAAAAAAAATCATACTCATTTTCCCCCACTGATTTTATGTCTTCTTTTGATCATTTTACGTAGAAAATTAACTTTGAATTATAATTAAGTCTTTTAAAAATCATAATATTAGTAATGATACTGTCAATATATGGCTTAATAGAGAATTGATTTTGTAATACATTACAAGTATGTGTTAAAATCATAATTACACTTTGTCATCCACGTAAAAGATTTTTTTGAACATTCTGTATATTTCTCACAACATGATTCATCATTAACACATGTTTGAACATACCTGTAGTATTAACACTGTGAATAAATGTACATGTAAGGCCAACTTTAAAATGATGTTTTTGCCCTCTCCCAACTCAGGATGAAAGACTTGGGTTGATGATAAAAATTTTTTTATTACAAAATTTCAAATTCTATGCTCAATTTTAAAAATCTATTTTCCCGAATAATGAAAAAAAAATTGTCTGGAGGCTACTAAAAAATTTGAGTTGGGCCATTTAAGCCAGTTGGTAAAGGGATAAACAAACAATTGTTTAAAGATGGCCTAATGTATTACATTTCATTTGTCTTTTTACAGTCCACATGATTGATATAATGCTGTAAATTGCACTTATTCAGTGTGTGTACCCAGTAACTCAAGGAATATTTCATCAACTTTCAAAATTCAATACGAATTAAAAGAATTTTTTTATATATATGTTGTAATGGCAAATTCTCTTTTAACTTCACATTGGCAATCTTTCTGCTTAGTTGTGCTCATTGTGTACTCTACAGAATAAAGTTTGTTATCATATACTGTATGTTATGCATTACATGTAAGATAATTTCAGTCCTCTCAGATTTTTTATGCCCCACTTCAAAGATGGGAGGACATATTGCTTTTCTGCTTTCGGTCATTTGGTCTCTCTGTCGGTCCACTTAGTTTCCGTTCATTTTCTTCACAACTGTTGCTTATACTCATGTACTGAAATCAAATTTGGTATACAGATATTATATAAATAGATTAATATGTAGATCAAGGTCTGTTTTGGGTACGATTGCGCCATTTTTTACAGAGTTATGTCCCTTGGACTTGGAAAAATTCTAACTATTTGCAGCTTTGGTTCATTTTCTTCGCAGAGGTTGCACATACAGAAATGAAATTTAGTATATTTTTAAGATTTATCAGATAAATATCTAGGTCAAATTCTGTTTTGGGTATGATCACGCCATTTTTGATAGAGCTATGCTCTTTTGGACTTAGAAAATTTCCAATTTGGGGGGAGGGGTGCATAAGTGTTGTACAAACATCTCTTGTAGAAGTTGGTATTTTCTGTGCATGGTTGGGGAGAATTTCTCCACTTTTCAGCAGTAGTCAATCATCTAACTTTCACTCCCATTTTACATTCAACCTGTATAATTTTTCCATCTTCCAAACCTACAGTTAATATAGCTGTCTCTAAAGACTGATAAATTTGCTTGTTTTGAATTTTCTGCCATTCGACTAACAAATCAAAACAAGTGAGATTATCAATTAAAAGGTCTGTAGAGATGACTACAAAGGGTTGTGAAGTTGAAATAAGCATGTTGGTTAAAGTATATGTGTCTTGAATTAGAAAGTGATAGGTAGATGATTGACCAATGCTAGAAAGTGGAGAAATTCTCCAGTGCAATAAAATCTGGTACCGTGAATTGTACCTTTTAAGGTAATCTGAGTCACTCAGCCTGACCTATTGCTATCCGTTTTCCTCCTTTGTCGTGTGTTAAGATTTGAATATTTTCAGCTTAATTCTTTTCTGAAACAGCTGAACCAATTTCAGCTAATTATTTTAGCATAAAAAAAAATTATGATAACTAAGAATGAAGGGGAACAAAATTTGTGAATGTCATGGTCCTTACTGGGACATGAAGGGTGGGGCTTTAACCATCAAAATTATTGCTATCATTTTAAAAAATCTTCTTTACCCCTGGACAACAAACAGACAAACTGTTGTCATGATTGTAATAAGTATTGAGTCCTCTTCCAAAATTGTGCATTTGTGGATCAGGGGCTCTGGTGTTAGTATAGAATGCTTATAATTGCTTAGATGGTGAAAATTGCATTATTTCTTTGAAAATCTTCTCTGCTCCTGATATTAAACGAACTAACTACACACAAAGTTATGATGAGCAAGGATATCTCTTGGAACATTAGGAATTCCATGGCCTTTGGGTCAGGGGTTCTGGTGTTGGGTGGGGCTCTAATGATTATTAATGGTTTTATATATACCTGGTACTATGACATAATGCTACTGATCCTATAAGGGGACGACCATTTGATTCTGAGGGGGGG
>PRKT01002093.1:16385-26703 GCA_003671525.1 Saccostrea glomerata | reverse complement strand
GTCAAAGGATTAAAAAAACGGATTTTAAAGTACTGGAATATTTTGGAAGCAGACCCAACATGCAAAGATCTATTCAAATCGGAACCCATCATTGCGTATAGTAAGCATAAAAACATCGGAGATCTATTGATAAAATCAAGTTTACAATAAACAAGGAATATCGTTATTGGGGCCCCTGATGAGGCATAATCCGTCGCCGAAACACTCTACTACTACCATTATAACTATAATTTTAATCATAACAATATCATCCTATTTCATTCAATGTGGTTTAGAGTGTCGGGTCCCAATAACTCATTATCAAGTCTGGTTGATTGATGTCGTTTATGGAAAACGTGGTATCAAAGCAGAAAACGTCAAAAAACGCAATGTGCGTTAAAATGCGTGATTGTGGGGTAAAGGTATATGCGTTAAAATGCGTGACTGTGGGGAAGGGGGTTAAAGCTTCTGCTATGATCTAAGTTCACAAAACACAAAATCATACAGACAAACAATAAAAGCCTCTGAAATTAGAAATTCCCCCACATACCTTTCTGTACTCACCTGAATTTTATACTCGAACATTTTTTTTTACTTACGCGATACGCAATCTGAAAATGCAAGCAACTTACAGACACACAATTTACTGAAGTGCTGAATTTGGAAATATCGTAATATCAGCGTCAACTTCTCACCTCTAGTTTCCGATTAACTAAGTCACCAACTAATCTTCAAAATACAGTAAAAACAAAAAATATTCAAACAAAAATGTTTCTTGATTGATAAACAAAAAAAATTCAATAAATAATTCTAATTATCAAAGTTTGAAATTTTCTTGAATTTACATTATTCAAAAGTCAAGAAAACAAATGTTGATTTGCCAATAATGGAAATACTAGCACAGAAATTCTGTTCAATGTCTTTTTTCAAATCCAATGTATGAAGACAATTTTCCCTCGAGAGTTCAAATTTTCCCCAGGCACTGTTTCTAATTGGACTTTCCCTGGTCTTAATTGTCCCTTGGGTTGTCTCTTGGGAGTTAAAGCCCAAACCATTTGAGCTTCTGTCGATTTGATCCAATACATACAATACAGTGTTCCAGTGATCCTAGACACTACAAGTAACCAAGAGATCGTAAACATGCCACGTGATCCAGATATCATACATCAATCGATGAGATCCTACATGTAGCAGTGATCCCACAAGTCAAAGTTATCTCACTATAAGTCATCATTTATCATCCGACTAGTTGTTCTCCTGTGCTACTTGTTGAAGAAATCCCACTTGTTCTCCGTCTATCCCACCTCTGACGTCATTTCTTCCGGGTTTTCTCCTTATTATTTTCAAAATAACAAACTCAAACGATTTCATTTTTATATTGTCAATACATTGTACATAGTATATTCTGGCTTCTGTAAACACTCAACTGTGCACCATACATGTACACGTTTCACTATACATGTACACCACACAAGGTAGGACCTAGGACGTTAACTTGGAACGTATAAAGGGACCCACATAACAGAAAATTGTAAACACGTTAGGTTACAGATTAATACATAAACCAAGTTTACATACCAGTTATTACCCACATAATCCACCATACACGATAATGGTATAATTATAAGGTGAACATCACAGCGCTGCATTACAGAAATTTTATTAAATGATTTTACACAAGAATTTTGTTATTTTACATGTGACTTACACTTCCACTCAGTTACTCTACCTACTTCGTTAACCTACTGTTTAGAATCATATTGAAACTAAATACTGAAATACTAGAGCCGACACCATCCTTTCAATTAATAATACTCACTAAAATATTTCTGGAACATTCAAACTATACAAACAAACGATTATTCAAACGACTGAACTAAAATTAAAATACGTTGAAATAACATAGTTATCCCTGAACCATATAATTAATGAAACAGAGAAGAAACTGTAAATAAAACATGTTACTCACCTCAGAAGTCAGCGTTTGTATCAACAATTTAAAAATACTTTATCTTTAAAAAAATTAAAAGCAGAAAATTAGTCAGTCAAAGTTCGTGCTGTTACTTTTCCAAAAGCCGGTTTTAAGAATGGCAGAAGCCTAAACTCAGGTGAATAAATGCAGGTAGTAGAGAGGTACCGAAAGGGTTTTCGAATGAGAGGTCCAGAATTGGATAACTGAAAGAAAATACGGAACAAGTATTGGTAGTTGGTCTTGAAAGAAAAGTCCGTATTATTTTTTTTCGTTTCACCAGCAACAGAAAACGAGTTGAATATATCATAGAGCTTTGGCTTTGCCCCATTTAGCATATTATTGATGTTTTGATAAAAAAAAAATATATTTAATATTAAAAACAACATTCATAACTTAAGTTCTGGTATTTTATTTAACAAACAGGCGTTTACAAAAAATAAATTTGATGGGATATATGTGCGTATTAAAATTTCTGTAATTGATGTAACAAAGCAAACTATTTTAAAATATATCACAAAAAGGATGTTAATTGTATTAAAGTTTGAATTCCTAAGATTAGAGTGACATCACTGCCTTGTTGAATGATGAGTGTTTTAGAAAAATCGTTATTGTGAGACAAATGAATTAAATAGGAAAAAAGGCAAAAATACGGAGAATGATGGTTTTTTTCATTTAATTTTAAATTTTATGCATTTTATCCTACTAAAGAATTCATTTCTTGAATCTATTTGTTTTTGTTAAGCTTTGGCTGCTTTTTAATTTGTATTTAATATTAAGTAGCAGTAAGTATTTGAAAATATTGCTTGAAGGGATAAGGAAGAAATCTACGACGGAGAAAACAACTTTACGAATAGAAAAAAAACATGCGTCTTACTGTATTGACTTCTTTTAAGGGTTAAAGATGCAGATGACTAAAGATACATTAAACAGAGATAAGAGAAAATGAACATATCTGTCATTTGATTGACATTTTTTAAATGTTTCCCGTTGATTTTTACCAAATTTAACATGATTTTTATTAAATCGATAGAAACATTACGCAATTTTTTTTTCTGCAATAGGTAAAAGCAATAAAAAAGTACTATTTAAATTAATCTTCCCTTTATTAAGGAGACTCGGCATAGAAATGTAATTCAAAATTATGAAACTTGGTATAGATAAGTAATTTAGCGAGTTTAAAAAATGGCGTCAGTGGAGGTGGCCGCTTGAGCAGGGGGTCCGTGCTCTAAAGCCTATAAGTCAGTCCATAGTTGATTATTTAATATGTGAATGTTGTATAACTACTGTATAACCACCTTGGTGTCATTTTCTGCCTTTTGTGATAAAATTCATGCCAAAAACTTGGATTCGTCATCAAGATCCAACAGTGTCCTGTACCGCATACACATGTTTACGTGTGTTTCGTGAGATGTTTGTGAGACGAACGGAGAACTCTAGATCTGGCTTTCAGACGACGTTACCAGGCAGAATGCTATATTAATCGAACGCCTGAAAAAACATCGCAGGATTAGTAACGCATGGTATTTCAACGGCAGTGTCTACGGTGAATTAACGAGCAATAAACAGAGGATTAGATTTGAGATCCTAGACGATATCGATGAAAAGATAGAAGAAAGTGAGAAATGTACAGAAAACTATTCCGGATATCTATTTGCCACGTTCAGAACTCTCTGTACTAGTATTCGTAGAGACTGTTCCGGTATCGTTTGACTACAAATATTACAACGCAGAACATTATGTGAAAGGCTTTAGGGACTTAACCAACCATTTTTGAACTGAAAATGTGTTTTTTATACGTTTCTTTTCTCTCTCTTTTTTCCTATGCTTTCCTCTCTCTTTCACTCCTTTCTCTATCACCTTCTGTCGAAGTACAATGGCTCAACGCTCTCAAAGGTAATGTTAACTTTATAACTAGTTAATGATGAACTTAAAAATTTTATCTGTTAACTGTCAGGGTTTAGGGGATATCAACAAACGTCGAGATGTTTTTAATTTTTTAAAAGGATTGAATTATAATATGTACTGTTTACAAGACACTCATTTTACTCCCAACTCTGAGAATGATGTTAAAAATTTATGGGGTTTTGATTGCTATTTTAGCTCATTTTCCTCAAATTCAAGGGGAGTAGCTATTCTTGTTAATAATAACTTTGATATACAGACTTTAAAACAAAAAGGGGATGCTGACGGAAATTATCTCTTTCTAGAATTCAAAACGGAGGAAAAAAAGCTGCTTCTTTGTAATAATTATGGCCCAAATAAAGATAATCCAGACTTCTATGAAAACATACAAACTTGTATATATGATTTTAATTGTGATAATGTCATTGTATGTGTTGATTTCAACCTTGTATTGAACCCAGATATTAATTATTATAATTACAAACATATAAATAATCCAAACGCAAGGCAAAAGGTCCTTGACTTTATGGAAGATGGGGGTAATATCGATATATACAGACAATTTCATCCAGACACTCTAAGATACACATGGAGGAAAACAACCCATTAAAACAAAGCAGGCTTGATTTCTTTCTGATCTCGGAAAATTTATTGCCAAGTGCAGTAGGATATACAATTAAAACATGTTATAGGTCTGATCATTCCATGATTAGTTTATCTTTAGCTTTTAATGATTTTAAAAAAGGTAAAGGTCTTTGGAAATTTAATAATTCCCTTCTTACTGATGAGAAATTTCTTAATACTATAAATGAAGTTATTTAGAATGTTAAGAAACAGTATGCTGTACCTATATATTTAATGGAAAACTTACAGCACGTTAATGATGAAGAATTAGTCTTTACGATAAATGATCAATTGTTTTTAGAAACCCTTCTCATGGAAATAAGAGGAAATTGTATTTCCTATTCCTCATACAAAAAGAAACTAACAAAGCAAAAAGAAGAAAAACTTGTAGAAGAAATAAAATATCTTGAAGAAACAATACATACTATTGCTGACAATGTTGAACTCTTGGAGGAAAAAAATAAGGAATTAGAAGATATAAGAAAACAAAAGATGAGGGGTGTTTTAATAAGATCTAGGGCAAGATGGGTAGAAGAAGGGGAAAAACCGTCACAATATTTTTGTAACTTAGAGAATAGAAATTTCACAAGCAAGATCATTCCAAAAATAGAAACAGAAAATGGTAACATAATTTATAAGCAAGCCGAGATTTTGAATGAAGCTAAAAAATATTATGAATACTTACTGTAAATCGCGAGAACTTAATTTTCGCGTAATTACGCGAGACGGTATGCTCGCGAAAATTTCATACTCGCGTATAATAAAATTCCTAAAGATTATATAGAGCAATGACCACAATTCGTGAAAATTTTGTCTCGCCAATAAAGAGTCAATGACTATCTCGCGAAAATAAGGTGTCGCGAAAATTAAGTGATCTACAGTATATAGAGACATAGACAATTCTATAAACGATATCAGTGATCTTGATGATGAATTAAATTTTCCAAACATTGCTAAACTTTAAAAAATAGAGTCCTTGGAGACAGAAGGTAAAATAACATTAAAAGAAGCTTCAGAAACACTCCACAATATGAAATCAAATAAATCGTCAGGGTCAGATGGATTTACATTAGAGTTTTTAAAGGTATTTTGGAATTCCATTTGTATTTTTGTAGTAAGGTCCATTAATTATGCCTATGAAAATAAGACGCTAAGTATTACACAAAGACATGGTATTATAACCTGTATACCAAAAGGTGATAAACCCACACAATATCTAAAAAACTGGAGACCTATTTCGCTACTTAAGACTGTTTATAAAATTGCATCAGGCTCAATTGCTAATAAAATGAAAAAATATCTTGATAAAATTATTCATCCAGATCAAACTGGTTTTATACAAGGAAGAAATATTTCTGAAAATATAAGACTTATATATGATAACATGCAATTTACAGAAGAAGAAAGTATACCAGGACTTTTGCTCCTGGTGGACTCTGAAAAAAGCTTTTGATTCCATGTCTTGGTCTTTTATACAGAAATCTCTCAAATTTTTTAATTTTAGCAATTCTATTAGAAAATGGGTTGATATTTTTTACACAAATATTACAGCTTCCATTAATCAAGGAGAAAATTTATCGCAATCTTTTAACCTACACAGAGGCTGTCGTCAAGGGGACTCCTTGTCTCCATATCTATTTCTCATTTGTGCAGAGATCCTTGCAATCAGCATTCGTAAAATAAGAGGAAAATGTATTTCCTATTCCTCATACAAAAAGAAACGAACAAAGCAAAAAGTAGAAAAACTTGTAGAAGAAATAAAATATCTTGAAGAAACAATACACACTATTGCTGACAATATTGAACTCTTAGAGGAAAAAAATAAGGAATTAGAAGATATAAGAAAACAAAAGATGAGGGGTGTTTTAATAAGATCTAGGGCAAGATGGGTAGAAGAAGGGGAAAAACCGTCACAATATTTTTGTAACTTAGAGAATAGAAATTTCACAAGCAAGATCATTCCAAAAATAGAAACAGAAAATGGTAACATAATTTATAAGCAAGCCGAGATTTTGAATGAAGCTAAAAAATATTATGAATACTTACTGTAAATCGCGAGAACTTAATTTTCGCGTAATTACGCGAGACGGTATGCTCGCGAAAATTTCATACTCGCGTATAATAAAATTCCTGAAGATTATATAGAGCAATGACCACAATTCGTGAAAATTTTGTCTCGCCAATAAAAAGTCAATGACTATCTCGCGAAAATAAGGTGTCGCGAAAATTAAGTGATCTACAGTATATAGAGACATAGACATTTCTATAAACGATATCAATGATCTTGATGATGAATTAAATTTTCCAAACATTGCTAAACTTTAAAAAAATAGAGTCCTTGGAGACAGAAGGTAAAATAACATTAAAAGAAGCTTCAGAAACACTCCACAATATGAAATCAAATAAATCGCCAGGGTCAGATGGATTTACATTAGAGTTTTTAAAGGTATTTTGGAATTCCATTCGTATTTTTGTAGTAAGGTCCATTAATTATGCCTATGAAAATAAGACGCTAAGTATTACACAAAGACATGGTATTATAACCTGCATACCAAAAAATGATAAACCCAGACAATATCTAAAAAACTGGAGACCTATTTCGCTACTTAAGACTGTTTATAAAATTGCATCAGGCTCAATTGCTAATAGAATGAAAAAATATCTTGATAAAATTATTCATCCAGATCAAACTGGCTTTATACAAGGAAGAAATATTTCTGAAAATATAAGACTTAAATATGATATCATGCAATTTACAGAAGAAGAATATATACCAGGACTTTTGCTCCTGGTGGACTTTGAAAAAGCTTTTGATTCCTTGTCTTGGTCTTTTATACAGAAATCTCTCAATTTTTTTTAATTTTAGCAATTCTATTAGAAAATGGGTTGATATTGTTTACACAAATATTCAACTTACATTAATCAAGGAGGAAATTTATCGCAATCTTTTAACCTACACAGAGGCTGTCGTCAAGGGCGATCCTGTCTTAATAGATTATAACCTCGAGTTCTCAGCCATTTCTGAACTCTGAACGTTCAAATTCTGCAGGTTTGTAGTTATGACTTTTGTCAACCTCATTATGTTAAAGCAATACGAATTTCTGCAGAATTCTACAAAATACAAATGAAATTTATAAACTAATAAATAACTTTTTAAATTCAAATTTTGCAGTGCTCCGGGTGACCATCCCAAGTCTAATAATGAAGCCATAATTTAATTATTAATTTGAAATTGAATATAATTTTACATTTTGTAATTAAGAATCAATAAAGGATTATAAATATGTTAATAATAAATATGAATGACACCATCTTTCTTTAAATTTGAGCTTGTCCACGAACTTTACGGACAACCCTCGTAAAATTGCAAGTTGTAAAAGTAACAATCCAAAAGCTAGACTTGTATTTATGATTATAATTATGTTTAAAGATTGATTAGACTAATTATGTTTTCCTTTACTTGCAATATTACCGTTTCCTGGTATTAGTCTAACCCCATATTTAATCATGGCGGTAAAAGTATCAACAAGACACGGGATCCTTCCATGTTTTCAACATTCATCATTACTTTTATGCTCTTTGCACTTGGATTTGGTAATAAAATTAAAGTATGACAATTTTATTTTTTGTTAGCGATGTCGGCGACATTTATTTTATAATCGATTAGTAGCATCGAAGAGCTTCTAACAATCGACAATTGATTGTCGCCGACAATCGTTCCATCACTAACAACGACAGACGACAGACAAATTTTGATCAGAATAGCTCACTTGAGCCTTCGGCTCAGGTGAGCTAATAATATAACTTGATTAAATTCTGGGCATGTAAATTATTTTTTCGGGCTAGCGTAATGCATGATCACATCTGCACAAAGGGCATGTGCTGAAAAAAAAACATTGTTTGAAAAAGGGACGTTTTCGGAAAAGGCGGAGCAGAGAGCAGTAATAAAATTCCTTGTCTACATATCTATTTCTCATTTGTGCAGAGATCCTTGCAATCAGCATTCGTAACAATAAGAATATAAAGGGGATTCGGTTTATGAATACTGAAAAAAGTTAAGTATGTTGGCAGATGATACATCTTTAATATTAGATGGAAGTGAAAGATCACTCCAAACAAGTCTCACTACTCTTAAAAGATTTGCGAATATGTCAGGCTTGCATATAAATTACAGTAAAACTCAAGTAGTCTGGATTGGGTCCAAAAAAGGCAGCATCGATACCCTAAGTACAGATCATATGTTAGAGTGGGGAAAAGTAACTTTTAAACTATTAGGCATTGATTTTGACACAGATCTAAAAAATATATTTATGCTTAATTATGCATAAAAAGTAAGTAATATAAAAAAATTAATACAACACTGGAACAAGAGAAATTTAACTCCTCTTGGTCGTCTAACGGTTCTAAAAACTCTTTTATTGCTAACCTTAAATCATGATTTTGCATTTCTCCCAAGTCCCTCTGAAATTCAAATGAAAGAATTAGAAAATCTATTTTATACTTTTGTAATGGGTACTAATATTTCAATATTAAAAAGAAAAATTTGTGTAATGAATTACAAAGAAGGGGGCTTTAAGATGATTAGTATAAGAGAGTTCATTATGTCCTTAAAACTAGTTTGGATGAAAAAATTATTACTGCGGGACAATGGGTTAGACGCCTTTTTAAATATTGACATTAAAAAAATTGTATGTTGTGGGCAAGAGTATGTTGTCAAAAAAATCAATAATTTAAAAAATAATTTTTGGAAGGACGTGTTACATGCATGGCTAAGCTTTTGTGACAAATCATTACAAAATGATACACTTACTTCTTTAGAACCATTATTCCATAATAAAAATAATAATCATTAATAAAAAGCCTTTCTTCAATAAAAAATGGTTCTCTTGTAACATTTTATGTATAAATGACATACTCAATGAAGATGGGACATTTATGAGTTTGAATGATCTACATATGAAATACGGGATAAAAACGCATTTCCTGGAATATAGTGGCATTAAGGCATATATATTAGAATGGCTAAGAAACATTAACAGAGATCAAAATAACTTTTCAAAGATATCTTACCCATATATCCCAGATCATGTATATTCGCTCCTGAATGCAAAGGAATCACATGATTTATATGAAATACTTATTCGACAAAAAATTGAACCATTGGGAAAAATCTCTTGGAATAGAATATTTGACTTGAGCAATGATGAATGGGAGATAATTTATTTACTTCCATTCAAAATTACAAAAAACACCAAACTTCAGTGGTTCCAATTTAGAATAAACCACAAAATACTAGCGACAAATTCCTTCCTACACAAAATTAATAAAACTGATGATAAAAAATGTACCTTCTGTAAAAAAGAAGCTGAAACAATAGAACATTTGTTGTGGGAATGTGAACATGTTCAGTCTCTTTTAGAGAATTTTGCAAACTACTGTTTCAATAAAATCCACACTTCTATAACCTTTTCAAAAAAAGATTTTTTATTGGGCTATGTGAAGAAAACTGATAAACTTAAAATTTTATTGCCTTACAAATAAAACATTATATCAATCTGTACAAATGTACAAACAAAAATATCTCCTTAGGTGGTTTGATATCCTCTATTAAGACAATGTATAATTTACAAAAATATATATCTTATAAAAATAATGAAAAAGAATCTTTTGATGAAAGCTGGAGACCATTAACTGATTTATTTTCTTAATTATATATATATATCTCTCTCTGTCTGTCCTCTCTCTCTATACCCCTCTCTCTCTCTCACTCTCTCTCTCTCAATGTTTGTCTTTTTGTAAAAAATGTTTTCAAAAATACAATAAATTATAAAAAAAAAAAAA
>PRKT01002092.1:0-25660 GCA_003671525.1 Saccostrea glomerata | reverse complement strand
GTATGAGGCTCAGTTCAGTACATCTGCCAGATTTCTTTTATGCAAGTCTGCAAATTGAGGAACTTGTAATTTTCCTGCACTACTTTCTTCTCCTACCGATTCTAAAAATAATGAGTGGGATGTACCGAATTAAGGTCTTCCGTTTCCAATGGAAAGGACTGATATAACTCAATGGTTGTTCAAACTTAGCTTATGGACTTTTGTTTTAGTGATGATAAAAATGAAAGTCTTGTCTAATACGGGGCGACATATGCTATTGCTTGCAATAGCAGACTTTCTAGTTATTATTCTTTTTTTGACAAAATTTCGTGCAGGCGATTTCTCGAAAACCATTCAGCGGTTTTTTATGAAACTTTCAACAAAAATGTGTCATTATATGAAGTTGTTACATCCGAAGAGAAATTTGGAAAATTCGCATCTGGTGCCAAGTTATGGACAATTTCCTGATTTTAAAATGCGATTTTGTCGCCCCTTTTTGTCGAAAATGGCTAAGGATATGATATGGAGACTTATCGGAGATGATAGATCATGACTTTCTGGTTTGCAGAATCACCTTTTCGTGCGTCGTCAGTACTTCCGGTCGTTACGAGATGCAAATTTAAAAAAATCATATTTTCTAACTTTTTTGTTTTTCGGTATTTTTCGTTTATTTTTGGTATGTTAATAGAAACACTCCTTATAATGCTCACTTTATAATTTGTTTGAATATTGGTAAATCTTAACTCTAGATATTAGCATTCAAAAATCTGAAGCGGGTTCAAAATGGCGGCTGTGTCAGTCAACGCCGACATTTCGCAATAGGGGTTTACGGAGTCAGCCGAGCGTTTGCTTTAATGAAATTAACATAAAGATAAATGAAATGTAAAAGACTACTTGGATTGTCACGTCGTAGTTACGTTGCAATTCTGTGTCAAACTAATTCGTGGCGTTTGGCGCTAAATTTTGAATAGTGACCTGCCTTTCATAATTTTAAGAGAGAGGCACTGCTTCGTAAATATGTACAAGTAGATTTAGTGTAGATGTCCCTATAGTGTAATATTTAGTGCGTTGAAATTTTGTGCTGGCGACTTGGGTTCAATTCCCTTGTGTGCAAACCTTTTTTTACATTTTCAGCTCGATTTTACGTTTTCTTTCCGGAATCGGACGGAAGACCTCTCGTTGCTCGCAACGAGTTTCATCTAGTTATTATTATTTTTCTTCTTCCTGGGAAAATTTTGTCCACGAATGATCTAGTAAACTACACATCCGACTAAGGTAAAATGTTTTTAGGGTCAGTAGACATGTTGTGTAGATTTGCCGAACGAAGGTCATTTTGCGCGCACGTGCTTGCAAGAGCGTGCACGTGCAACACGAGAAATGACCAATATAATGTGTATTGCCGTAACTTTTTCAATTTTTAATGAAATGCGTTGAAACTCATGATATAAGTATATATTAGAAGCTTAGACAAGATGACATGGTCAAAATAGCAAGATCTCACGCGCATGCACGTGCGCTTCGCTCTGATTGGCTTAAACTAAAGTCTCAATATCTTTCTTGTTTTTTGATAAAATCCTTTGAAATTTTGAACATAGTCATATATTAGGGAGATCTACAGCATGATATATAAGAATTATCATGAAAGCACTTACATGCACGTGTGCTGGCAAGAGCGCGCACGTGCAACACGTGAAATTACCAATATAATGGATTAAGCCTTCACTTTTCTATTTCTTGGTGGAATATTTTGAAACTCACACTGCATGGATATATTAGTAGTATCAACAAGACGACATGGTCAAAATAGCAAAATCTGACGCGCATGCACGTGCGCTTCGCTCTGATTGGCTGAAACTAAAGTCTCAATATCCTTCTTGTTTTTTGTCATAATCCTTTGAAATTTTGAACGTAGTCATACATTATGAAGATCTACAGCATGATATATAAGAATTGTCATGAAAGCATGCGCATGCATGTGTGCTGCAATCTGATTGGCTGAAACTTTAAATGCCTATACCTTTCTTAATTTTCAACAAAACAGGATGAAATTTAGAATATGAATAGGTATAATAGATTCCTACATGATACTATTAGCAAAATTGAATGCAAGGACGCGCTTGGATGTACCTGCGCAATGCGTAAAATGAACAATATATTTGAAAAACGGTAACATTTTTATTTTTCTGACTTTTTATTGATTCTTGGAATATAAAGATATATTAATTGTTTAGACAACATGCCATGATCACCTTGCTTATGCATTCACGTGTGTTTGCGTGCAATGCGTTAAATAACTAAAAGTTGATATCATTGTAAATTTTAAATTCTTTTATGAAATCCTGCGATATTAAATTTTTTTTAAAGGAAATTGGCACAAAAAGGGAGTTGGGGAGCGTTTGGGGAACATCTGTAACGGTCCCCGTTACAATTAGAACTAGTTTTCAATTATGGTGGCATACATAAGTAGGGAGTTCATGCATACCTCTCTGGGAAGATTATCGTACCTGCGAGCTGTGCTGTCAAATTATTTAAATTTATGAAAATTCATAACTCTGTTGTAAATTGCATTTCCTCCCATTTATAACTCCATTTTATTACTTCTATATACTCCACACTTCCTCTGTATCACTTGTATCTATGATTGATTGATTCTGGATTCGGCACACCGCCAAATCTGAAACGTTTAATTTAATCAGGTCTAGGCGGCCTCTGTTTTTGGAGGATAGTTTTTTATCCTCTAAAAACAGAGAATAGAGGTGTCGCCACCTACCGGACTTTGCAAAACAAAGGGCAGTCTACGCTGATTTTTCAACCAAAACAAATAAAATGTTAAATTTTATACGATGATGGTTAAATCTAGGTATTAAGTTTGATGTTCTGAACGTGACTACAGAGGGCGGAGCTACATTCCGTTTTGTATTAGCCTTGTAAACTGTTGTATTAGCCAACTAAAATACAGCACGGTCAAAAAGTGAATTTGATTCAATTTCTCAAAAGCACGTACAAATATTAATTAAATGCTGATTTTTTTCCCTATTATAAATTTTTGAGAAATATTTTCCTAGCAATGTATAATGTCAAAATTTCTCATTCATTATTTTTTAATTATTCCTAACAGAATCTACACCTTATATATATTTCGATCCAAACGATAACGAAAATTCAAAGTTACGGAAAAAATCGTATGTTGGATAAGTTTCTGCAAACATGTTTGCTTTCCCTGCTTTTATTGTGTCCCTTTCAAATAAAAGTAAAGTCCATGGGTTCAGGGATGCAGCATACATTAGTTGAAATCCGCACCCCCTCCATTTTCCTTTCTTCTCATGCAATTTCATTCAAGTCCCTTCTTAGCTCCTCCCCCTTTTTTTAATTCATTTTTTTAAAATATTAATATCTGACGACTGCAGTACAACTCTTTCTTCGTTTTTAATGTCGAATTTCAATAACACATTAAAAAAAAGTGACATCAAAGCCCATCGAAAAACTGTCTGTATCTGGATTTTAAGACCCCTGAAATAAATTAGGATCAATCTCCATCTACAGCAAGTTTATACCGTCCTCTTTATCAGTTAAGACTGAATAAATTCCGTCAAGTCTATCCCGTTGTCAAAACTAATCTGACTGAAACTTACGTTGTCCGTGGAAATATATATACTGCGGATGCATACTCCCCGTCGAGGCCTCATATTGGAATTTGGATGCTGCAAAGCTATAAAGTGGGCGGCGGTGCTTTTTTTTTTTATTTCTCTAAATAATACTTAATTTATTTTAAAAATGTTTTATTTGCTAAAATCATCAGGCAGAGTATTTTTTCTTTACAGTACGTTTTATTTTGTGTTTCCTTTTTATCTAATTTTGAATTAAATGAAAATAATATCATGTATGTATTGTTTGAGCATTTAAGTGCCTGTTTATTTGTCTTAGAGGGAAAAGGGTATAGGGAAAAAACATAAAAATTAAACAAAATAAGAAATATTAAGTAGAAATTAATCGTAAGAAATGCCAACTTTGAAAGCGTTTTGTAAAAATTCTAGACATAGACTCTCAAATCGCAAAATACAATCGATAGTTTAATGTTTGAACTGTTTGAAAGATTGTCTGCAGAGTAAACAACTATAACAACAGTATGACTGTTCATGAATTGAGTAAGGCGAATTGCGAGAAAATATCTCGTGCAGCACGCACGGAAATAACGAGTAAAAAGAAAAAAATTCCGGCTTACAAGACAGCACAGCATTCCTGTTTAGAAATTGTGTAAAAAGATATTATGTTAGAGATTTCCATTGTATTTTATTGTAAATTTTTTATTGTTCAGTGCATGTGGCTCAAACCGACACAAAGGACTTGATTAGAGCAAAACTTAATATACACTACCTATGGATGCTTCCATGTAGATATGATAGCCAAGGGTTTGCTTTTTAAGGAAAACGATTTTTCTAGTTATCCTTCGAAATCTTCATGGCTACCCTGCCCCTGGGGTATGATTTAAATAAATGAAACTGAATTTACCAACCAGAGGATGATATCATAATTAAATATGCATATATAATTCTAATATGACAGCTTTTGAAGGAAAACAGTTTAAAAGATTTTTAGGGGTTGTGTAAAATCAGATATTTTCGAGGGGTCAATTTTTTCTTGGTTTGGGGAAAATGTATTTGTTCATTGGGATTTGATTTTGTTGTTGAAGGATTGTTTAGTAATATATGGGGGGAAAAAAATTCGCGGCGTACATGAGTTCTTAGATCTCGTCATACCATGAAACCCATGAAAATTAAACCTCCACGAAAGTATTGATTTTACATTATTCCTTTGTTCAACGTTGATTTCTCATAGTAGCCTCACCTTCCTCCCGGGGGTCATGATTTGAATGTACTAGAATATTCACTACCTCATGATGCATAAAAATGACTGATCATGTCTTTGCTCTTCTAGAAAAGCAGATTTATTTTCCCCCGTACCCTTAATAAGCACGCCCTATGTAAGATCCCACGTACCCCGGGGTAATTTATAATTTGATGAAAATTGAATTCATGTTTCAAATATGTGTCAAATTTTCTGGCTCAGATTTTTAAATGGCCTCTTCCAATAAATTTTATTTGTTTTTATAATCATCCCCCTTGAAAGTAGCTACATGTATGGCCCTTTATTTGTATGAACTTAAATACAATTCACTGGATACTCTGTGTTAAATTTATATAGAACTGGCTCAGTGGTATTAGAATAAGATGCAACTGTGCAAAAATTTTTAACGACGACAAACAAAAAACCCCAGAACTTTAAAAGCTGCATGAAAGCAGGGGCTAAGTGAAAATTTAAGAAGGCAAATGGAAGGTGAAATTTAGAAAAGAAAGTGCATGGGAACATAGGAGGGACATACATGTAGAAGAAAGATCAAAAGGTCATATTAGCCAACATCTCATAATATATCCTTAATTACGTTTTAAGTGTTATATCTTTGATGTATGTAAATCAAGCTTTTGGCTAAATCATTTTAGAGGTATTGTTTATCTTTCAAAATTCAAACATCTGCAAGAGCAACGATTTTGTAAAAAATTAGATGTTCTTGGATTTAAATTGAATTAAATGACCCTGCATCCTTTTAAGCTAAAACTTTTGCTATTTTAGTTTTTAAACATATCAGCTCGCTAATTTGATGCTTTATAAATAACCAAAAATTATTACGTGCATTTTTTTAAAATATGTACATGTATATAAAAGAGTAATTAAATCTTTCTAACTTTATCTTTTCACATAAAGATTTATTTTTGTCAGGTAGGCTTTGCTGTCATTTTTTGTCAGGAATTCTGAAGCCAACAGCAAAGTAAGAAAAAAGTTTGAAAAATATATATATATACATTTTGAATGCATTTGTATTTTTTTCACCTTCCCATTGATGAGTCCATGATGTTCCTTTTTGTTTGTTTTTTTAAAGCTTGTAAGATGGCCGGTTTACTCACGCCCAAGGACAAAGTACAGTTATCAGAATGGCTCGGCAGAAAATGCCAGTTCGAGCTTTTGTATAAAATCAGCAGAGATGGAGGAACACCACAGAAATTTCACGAATTATGTGACAACAAAGGACCTACAGTTACAATCTTTTATAATGTAGATAAATATGTGTATGGAGGTTATCTGTCCCAGATGTGGGAGAGTTCAGGTGATTGGGCTACAGATCAAAACGCATTCCTCTTTAAATTGTATTCAGCTGGGCAATGGGAATCCAAGAAATTTCCATACATATCAGGAAGTGGGATCAACTATTTTAGGGACAGTACATATGGACCACTATTTCGTAGCCTACGGTCTGTAGAATATTCTGAGTGTGTGAAGAATTCATTCGGATATTTTATCTTGTCTACCTACGATTTATTTTCCGGCCAAGGCTTTAATCTAGCTGGTGAGACAGCCCAGTCTGTATCGAATGGACATAATAACGTCACTGACTTGGAAGTTTACCTGCTTAGAGGTAGGTAACAACCCTTGGAATTTTATTTTTTAATATTTTTTTTTTTCAATTTTATGTTCAAATATTTTGTGTATCTTAATTTTGGATCTTCAGTAACTTAATCATAAAAAATAATTTCATAATTATATAAACATTGCTTCCCCGTGGGGATCCGGGTTAGAATAGGTCCTCAGTACCCCACTTTCTTGTCGTAAAAGGCGACTAAATTGGGCGGTCCTTCGGATGAGACCGTACAAACCCAGGCCCCGTGTCATAGCAGGTGTGGCACGATAATGATGTCTCCCTGCTGAAAGGCCGTAAGTGCCGAGCATAGGCCTTAATTTGCAGCCCTTCACCGGCAATGGTGGCGTCTCCATATCAGTGAATATTCTGGAGGGGGACGTTAAACAGTATACAATCAATCAATCAATCAATATAAAAATTGCTTCAGAAAATTCTTTATATTATAATCTGCTTCAAGGGGTATTTTGTCTTTCCTTTTTTTATTAGCTCACCTGAGCTGAAAGCTCAAGTGAGCTTTTCTGATCACATTTTGTCCGTCGTCCGTCTGTCCGTCTGTAAACTTTTCACATTTTCGACTTCTTCTCAAGAACCGCTGGGACAATTTCAACCAAACTTGCCACATAACATCCCTGGGTGAAGGGGATTCAAGTTTGTTCAAATGAAGGGCCACGCCCTCATTCAAGGGGAGATAATTGGGAATTAATGAGAATTTGGTGGTATGTTTTAAAAATCTTCTTCTCAAGAACCACTGTGCCAGGAAAGATGAAACTTATGTGGAAACATCCTCAGGTAGTGTAGATTCAAGTTTGTTCAAATCATGACCCCCGGGGATAGGGCGGGGCCAAAATGGCCGACCAAAGTTTTACATAGAAAATTATAGGAACATTCTAAAAAAATCTTTTTCTTAAGAATAGCATAGCCATAATTGATCATATCTATATGGAAGCATCCTCAGGTAGTGTAGATTCAAATTTGTTCAAGCCGGGGGTAAGGGCGGGGCCAAAATGGCCGACCACAGTTTTGCATAGAAATATATAGGAAAAGTCTTTAAAAATCTTCTTCTCAAGAATAGCAAAGGCATGAATGGTCATATTTATATGAAAGCATCCTCAGGTAGTGTAGATTTATGTTTCTTCAAGTCATGACCCCCGGGGTAAGGCGAGGCCAAAATGGCCGACCAAAGTTTTACATAGAAATATATAGAAAAATTCTTTAAAAATCTTCTTCTCAAGAATAGCAAAGCCATAATTGATCATATTTATATGGAAGCATCCTCAGGTAGTGTAGATTCAAGTTTGTTCAAATCATGATCCCCGGGGGTAGGGCGGAGCCAAAATGGCCAACCACAGTTTTAGATAGAAATATATGGGAAAATTCTTTAAAAATAATCTTCTCAAGTATAGCAAAGCCATGATTGGTAATTGGACTATTTTTGGATTTAAACTTTTCAATAATAAATCAATTGCTACTTCTTCCTAGCCACAGTGCTCAGGTGAGCGATGTGGCCCATGGGCCTCTTGTTAAGAGTATGAGATATAAACAACTAGATTAACCAAGTTGAACTCGCTGTACACTTTGTTCTACCTACCGTGTAAACAACATAGTTTTTTTTGTGTAGGGAAATATGTCCTAGGGGCAGAAGCTCTTAGCCCTATTTTGAAAAATAAATTGCTACAACTTGTTAGCATATATTTATAGCTTTAAAGAAATCCTCAATGACAAAATATAGTATCTTTAATTGCATGCAGAATCCTTACAGTAGTTTAAATAAACTTTAAATTTATTTTTCACCAGCTAAAATCAAACAGACCATTATAGAACTAATAATGTTAACTAAGATTTGCTATCGACAGCTAGATGGAACACTTGAGGTTAGATGATTGTTAAAATAACTGCATTATATTTGAAATAATTTAATCTTTCAATCGTTCATAATTCTATGTACAGTTGTATACATGTCCTTAAATCATTCTCTTAAAAGCATCTTTCGTCAATAAAAATGCAAGAATTTTGCAGAGAGCACACATGCTTTACTGCAGTAAAAGCACTCTGCATTTTTAGGGGTAAGGGGTAGGGGCTGGGTGTGCTAGCATTTTTTAGTCTATCCTTAATGGTACGGCATGCTTGGTTAATTCACTCCACAAAGATTTAGATTTAAATTATCAATAAATAATTACATGCAAACAATCATTTTTTAAAGAGAAATTCAAAGACTTTGAAAATAAAAATGATCATAATGGTTTTCATTTATTTTAATTTTGTAAAGAAAATATTCTTTCGTCCCAAAATTAAAAACATCAAATCAAGAACTTTTTCGCAGTTTAATATTGTTGCGTATACTATTTAAGATGATCCATTAGAAGAAGAGGCTGACACCCCATGGAGAGACGCGCCAGAGTGGGATTTACAGGTAATGCATGAGCATAATTTGAGATATTTTGCTACAGTGACTCTAATTTATAAAAAGACAACACCGTGGCTTTCTATATGATTTTTTTTTTTTTCAAAGGTTTTAGAATTCTAATATAAAAATGTAAATGCAACCCCTTATCCATATTGTCATATACACAATAATGTCATGGATCTTATGCACGTCTTTTTATTTGTCATATCAGAGTCTCAATTCTAAAATTCTATTTGCACAGACTGTAAGTGAATTGAAGGAGAAAATAACAACATATGAACCGTTTGAGGAGTCGAATGTTCCAGAGACCAACATTTTACTGATAGGGCAGGTTGGAGCTGGGAAATCCAGCATTCTGAACACCATCAATTCAATCTACAAGGGGACCATATCATCCCGGGCCTGTACTGGAAGCGCTGAAACCAGCTTAACGAAGAGTGTAAAAAGTATTATATTGTTAACTGTAAAATAATAACATAGATTTTACAGACTGAGATGAAATTTTCTTGACACAATATGAACTTGTAATACAGCTTTTTAAATTAATTACATTCCTGGCCTGTTGTTTTAAGCAGTTTGAAAAATTCCAAATTCGTGATCCAGCAACGAAGAGGTTTCTGAAACTGAGGATATGTGACACAAGGGGAGTTGAGGAGGGACTGTCTTTTAAGAATGAAGATCTAGCGTTTATTCTGGATGGGAATCTGCCTAACCACTATACTGTATGAGATTTTGTATTGATGTAAATATTTAATAACGCTTTGATGAAAATCTTCATAATGACATATGATATAGGTTAAAATTTTAAGCCCCTCACCAGTACATGGTGACGTCTCTATATTAGTGAAAAACATTATTGTGTTTAGGGATGAAATAAAAGGGAAGGGCAAATAGATTAAGTAATTTTTTACGACATAATCGACAATACTCCACAATAATATTTTATGAAAAAAATTGTCTTGTCTTTTTACAATGTTTACTATTATATCCAATTTTTGGAGAAATTTTCAAACAACACAGTTTTCCAAATGTAACGCTTTCCATGCTTCATCCACGATAAAAATGAGATAGGTAATGTTAATCTACACATACACGTCATTTAAAAAGCTTTTATTTTTCAGTTTAATCCTGCTGAGAAAGCATCCACAAAAGTTCAAGGTTTCATCAAATATCCGACTTTAAAAGAGAGAATACACGTTGTTGCCTTTGTTATTGACGGAAGTTCACTTGATGTTCTTCCGGAAGGTATCATTAAAAAACTCAAAGACATCAAGGCTGAGGTAGTGGAAAGGGGTACGTCTCGAATATATATGTTACGAAATGAATGGAATCAACAATTTAAACAAATTTTGCTGATAGGATTAATTCATTTATCATTTCAAGATACATTGTATTTTTTTTAGTTAAATGTTATTAATCATTACTTATTTTATTATACCTCCTATCAGATAAAATATATCGAATTCCGGCTGTTTCATTTCACTCTTCTGATTTTCTTATTTTCATAAAATAAGGCATACCTCAGTTTGTGTTTCTGACGAAAATGGACAAGATCTGTCCTCTGGTGGAGAAAGACGTCAGCAAAATGTTCCTGAGTGAAGTTGTCGAGGGCGCTGTTAACAAAGCTGCTGACGTCATTGCAATTCCGAGATCTCATGTACTTTCGGTTAAAAATTATGAAAAGGAAACAAAACTTCAAACAAACATAAATATCCTGGCTTTAAGCGCATTACACCAGGCACTTATGTTTGCTGATGACTATTTAGAAAACCAGTTCTATCTTGAAGGAGAGAATGCAACTGCCAAGGATTAACACTTGCTCCTTTCCTCTGTATATTCTGAAAATAAATTTGTAAAATGCCTTGTAATAGCTTGCATATTCCATTTACATGTTTTATTAAACATTAAAATGATAATTAAATGTTTACTCAGTCCTAAAATATACATTGATGACTGGTATTACTGATATCTTCCTAAAGGCGAAACATTAAATTTTTATTAGAATTTTTATAAAAAAAAATAATGTATGCTTAACTGTTCATAGGATAACGTAACGTAGAATGCAGAGAGAGAGAAAGAGAGAGGGAGAGAGAGAGTCTTAACAAATGTTAATAATTCTAGATCTTTTGATATAATCCTGATTCTGATCGTGATATATGATCCGTAAAATTGGTTTTATATGAGAAAGTGAAAATTGTTTTTCATGTTTGCTCAAGAAGTACTTTCTCTAGAAAAGAAATCCATCATTTAATGCAAATGTACGATATTTAACTGGGTCAGCAAGATTTGATGTGATAGAAAGCAGTTTTTAATGGTATAGAACATGGTGCATATATATAATCAATGTGACCTGTGCAAATAAATGACTAATGTACGTTCAAAACATAAAGAGAAACTATGTTTAAACGTTAACTTATCTCAAATACTAGTATGCTTTATATAGAACTTTTTAACAGAAACATGTATTTCAAATTAAGGTGTTTAATGATAGAATAAACTTAATTCTATTATTAGGTCGTGAAATTAGGGTAGACAAACAATATCAAAGATCAAGATCGACCAATGAAATAACAAAATGACGAATTAAAACGAGGTAGTTGAAATCCCTGTAACATCAATCTATATGTCAGTAGCCTTCCACGGTTCATAAATTGATCATACTCGGATAAATATTCTTCTGAATGTCGAATAAGATGGAGAGGTAAACGATATATACGGGATATGGCTGGATACATTTATTACTTCATACATAAGGAAGCCTGACGATGTAAAAGTTGAAGTCATCTCATTTATTGTAAACGTACTTGTAAGTTGGCCATTGTCGTTTATAAACATTACGATATACAGATATGAAACAGATTGTACAGACTCCGTGGTTACAGACTCCGTGGTGTCTTCAATGAAATATATAGATTCTAGATTTCAATGAAAAAGAAATCATTGATAATTAATTAATAATCGTGGATATATAGGGATATCGACTAAAAGGCCGCAGCATGATCATAGTGATATTCAGCAAAGTAGTTTTGTTGATGATAGTTGATAAAATATATGTACAGTGATAAATAGTTCAATAGTGTAGAAAAGTAGTATGTTGTTTTTAAAAGTGATTGAAATTACATCTTTTCAACTACAGACGTTTGCCTGATATAACAAAAGCGTTATCGCAGAAATTTATTTAGTTTAATCAGATAGAAAACAGAGACGTATTGGGTGCATATTTATCTACACTAAACCCAACCAGGAAAGTGAATCTTTTCCATTGAAAAAGTGCAGATATTTAATTATCATGGCGATAAATTCAATAGTATAATTTCAACTGACTGTGAGTGTCAACTAATTTACAAATGAAATCCACACGTACGCCACCTCATTATTGAAACCAGTGCTAGGTAGATCAATTATTATGTTTTAAGGATAATATGCGGGTTTTCTGAGAGATTTTGAGGGAATATTGAATGATCAGTGCATGAATCAGATTCTATTTTTATCAAGTGGTCAGATGGTCAAAACGTTGGATATGGAGATTATTAAACTGGCAATAAAAATATAATGCTCTAAGATTTAGTGTATGTATTCAAGAACGCTTTTATTCTTAATGTAAGGTTCTTAATGACAATAAAAGGAATACACAGTCCCTGAAACGTTCTACTTTCCCATCTTAACGGTGAGCGAACGCTGAACGAACGGTGAACGAACACAGAGCAAACGGTGAGTGAACGATGTGCGAACGCTGAACGCAACTTGGTGAACGATATATGAGCTGTAAATGGTGAGTGAACGCAGAATGCGATAGAGCGCAAACGCAAGCGCAAAGTTAACGGTGAACGAACGGTGAACGCAAGATGTATGATCTAAGTAAGTAAATATTCTATAATTCTAATTTCAGGTGCTAAAATATACCGGGTACAATTAATGTAGTTAATTCATTCTATGAGAAGCAGTTTTATCTTCTAAAGTCCACATTATATTATTGGTTAAAAGAATAAGCATAATTACTATATAAGTAGATTAATTTATATTTTAACTACACGCGTTCGGTAACAAATACACATGTTTTACGGCGATTAAAATCATGTTATTGAAATATCGATTTAACCATAGGTATGAGCAGAAAAAAATGTTTTTATTATTTATTTGTTTATTTATTTTTTATTTATTTATTGTTATCTATTGTTTATTTATATTTATTTATAAAATTAGAATTATAGAATAACAGAATAATTTCAATGCAAGAAAAAGATCGGAGGCATTCCGAATAAATCGTTCATTTTGCGTACACCGTTCGTTCAACGTTCAATTTGCGCTCGCGTTCGCGCTCTGTTCGCGTTCTGCGTTCACTCACCGTTCACCGTTCACACATCGTTCACCAAGTTGCGTTCAGCGTTCACACATCATTCACACACCGTTCGCTCTGCGTTCGTTCACCGTTCGTTCAGCGTTCGTTCACCGTTCAGGTGGGAAAGTAGAACGTTTCAGGGACTGTATCTTAGTTATTTGATTAAAAAACGTGTAATTCCTTACCATCAAAAAGATAAGTCCTTTCACTTCGGAGTTCCGAATGGCAATGAAGACTGAACGATAAGTGAACGGTGAACGCAAGGTGAACGCAAATGTAAACGGAATGAAGAGCGAACGGTGAACGTTTTGTGAACGGTGAACGCAAGCGCACGGTGAACGGTAAACGCAAAACTGTGAACGGAGAGCGAACGATGAACGCACGCTGGACGAACGGTAAACGAACGGTGAGCGAACGGAAAAATGAGAAAGTAGAACGGTTCAAGGACTGTAATTCAAAGGCCTTTAAAAATAGTTAATTAGTTACGTTAGGAGCTGGACGAGGCAGCGGATATTCGGCCATTATATCCACTCAAAATTTCATTTCCTATAAGCGTTCGCCTCGTGTTGGGGAGGCAAGGATCGATACTCATCCTTTATGTCGTGTTAAACTGAAGATCTAAAGATAGGTAGTATTGGTTCTTTGCAAAAAAAAAAATCGGCTTGTGAATGAAAGTGACGGTTCTTTAAGACTTTTCTGAACGAGATCGCTTGTCACAATACGCCTTACCCCAATAAAAAACCTTCATTGCTCGATGGAAATTAGTACGTTACATAGACATGATTTGAATCACTTCACTGACCTAGATTTATACTGACGTTTCTCTATGATGAAACTTGACATCAAGGAGATGCTTGAGTTTTTGATTGGTAATATATCTGTGGTTTTTAGAGACTAGGTATTCCAACAATTTATTGGAATTCCCATTGGTACAAATTGCGCTTCGTTATTAGCAGACTTATTTCTATATTCATATTAAGCCGAATTTATGCTAAATCTTATGCCTGAAAAGAAGAAAACACTCGCTGTGGCTTTCAACTCGACATTTAGATATATCGACAACTTACTGTCAATTAACAGCGGTAATTTCTATTCCTACGCGATACAATATATCCTGGTGAACATGAGATAAAATATACCACATAGTCTGACATTTCTGTTTCATACATCGGTATTTTATTTGAAGAAGACACTAATGGTAATCTAACAACCAAGCTATATGATAAACGTGATGACTTTAACTTTTCTATAGTAAACTTTCCTTACTTATGCAGCAATATACCTTCATCAACTGCATACGGAGTATATATATCTCAGTTGATTCGATACGCAAGAGCATGCTCTACATTTGAACAATTTTTAAAACAAAGTAAATTATTGACAAGCAAGTTGATGAAACGAGAATATCAGAGTCTCGCTTAAAGTCATCATTTTATAAGTTATATGGTCGATACAATGACCTTGTCAGCAAATACAATTTATCATTGCGTTTTTCATACCAATTGTTAGTTCATTATTAATACACTGGATTGACGACGGATTTTTCCGTTATTTCCTGATCATAACAAGGAGCACACAGCGGGTGTGACCGGTCGGCAGGGGATTCTCTCTCCTCCATGGCACATTATATCACCTCTGATGTTTCGGGTGTCAGTGTTTGCTCTGCTCTTATTATGTTCCCCAAACGAAGTTGGGGAACATATTGTTTTTACTCTGTTTCTTATTATTAAGGTCTTCCGACTTCCTTCGGAAGACCTTACTGTTTTCCTTCTGTTTTTTATTAAGGTCTTCCGACTTCCTTCGGAAGACCTTATTGTTTTTCTTCTGTTTTCTATTATTAAGGTCTTCCGACTTCCTTCGGAAGACCTTATTGTTTTCCTTCTGTTTTTTATTATTATTATTATTCTTTTTTCATAGTACAGCCGATATCTCAGCTATGCGTGGACAGATTTCAAAAAAAATTTCAAGGAAGATGCATCATGAGAATATCTCCAGACGTGTTTTTCATTTTTTCGAAAATCACTTTTGTTCGCGATTTTTGGAGATATTTGTATTTTTTTAAAAGGCATTTTGTCCAGCAGTTTTCTCGAGAACGGCTAAAGATATGTATTCAGTATCTTGATGCGTGCACATATTGAAACGATATGACCGAACCAAACTTTGTCCCACTGTCGGGGGTTCGAATCCCGCTGGGGGCGTTGCAAAATTTTTTTTTGTTTTTGTCTTTTTTCTTTTGCAAATTACTATTCTCACTTTTATTACATGTATGGAAGATTTTACCGAATTTTAAAAGCTATATTTTGAGATATTTTGTGAGATAACTATAATAATTATGATCTGTGTTGAGAGACTACTGTAAATGAACGTAAACGAAAAAAATACAATCTGAAATCTATTTCTTGTGATGACACAGCATAGAACTCTAAAGAAAAGTAGGTCGGAAGACCTGCTTGTTGCTTTAGCAACAAGAACGCATCTAGTTATCATTATTATTCTTTCTTCATAGTACAGCCGATATCTCAGCTATGCGTGGACGGATTTCAAAGATTTTTACAGGGAAAGTGCATTATGTAAATATCTCTAGACGTGTATTTCATTTTTTCGAATTTCACTTTCGTTCGCGATTTTTGGGGATTTTTGTATTTTTAAAATGGCATTTTGTCCAGAAGTTTTCTCGAGAACGGCTAAAGATTTGAAAGTGAAACTCACTGAGGTGATAGAACATCGAACTCCGTTATGGTGAACGACCTTTATTTTTCGTTGTCGGCACTTCCGGTCGCAAACGGAAGTGAATTCAAAAAGTCCCATTTCTCAACTTTTTTGTTTTTCAATATTTTTCTTTAGGATTTACAGGGTTTAAAAAGTGTCGTATAAGAACTCTAAATATATGTTCAGTATCTTGATGCGTGCATATATTGAGAAGATATGACCGAACTAAACTTTGTCCTACTGTCGAGGGTTCGAATCCCGCCGGAGGCGTTTCAAAAAATTTTTCTTTGTTTATGTCTTTTTTCAGTTGCAAATGACTTTTATCTCATTTATAACACGTATGGAATATTTTGCCGTTTTTTAAAAGCTATTTTCTGAGATATTCTGAGGAATACCTGTAAATATGATGATGTATGCTGAGAGACTGCTGTGAATAAACGTAAGCAAAAAAATACATTCTGATATCTATTTCATAGGATGACGCAGCATAGAACTCTAACGAAAAGTCGGTCGGAAGACCGCTTGTTGCTCTAGCAACAAGAACGCATCTAGTTATTATTATTATTCTTTTTTTCATCGTTAGGGCGATATCTCAGCTGTGCGTCGACGGATTTGAAAGATTTTTACAGGAATGATGCATCATGAGAATATCTCCAGACGTGTTTTTCATTTTTTCAAAATTTCCTTTCATTCGCGATTTTTGTGGATTTTTGATTTTTTAAAAAGGCATTTTGTCCAGCAGTTTTCTCGAAAACGGCTAAAGATATGAAAGTGAAACTCACTGAGGTGATAGAACATCGAACTCCATTATGGGCAACGACCTTTATTTTTCGTCGTCGGCACTTCCGGTCGCAAACGGAAGTGAATTCAAAAAGTGCAATTTTCCAACTTCTTCGTTGTTTAATATTTTTCTTTAGTTTCTTCAGGGTTTATAGAGAGTCGTATGAGAACTCTAAATATATGTTCAATTTGTTGATGCGTGCATATATTGAAAAGATATGACCGAACCAAACTTTGTCCCACTGTCGGGGGTTCGAATCCCGCTTGGGGCGTTTCAAAAAATTTTTCTTTGTTTCTGCCTTTTTTCATTTGCAAATGACTTTTCTCTCTTTTTCAACATGTATGGAATATTTTGCCGATTTTTATAAGTTGTTTTTAGATATATTTTGAGATATACCTGTAGTAATCACGATGTATTGTGGAGAGACTGCTATGAATAAACGTAAACAAAAAATGGACTCTGAAATCCATTTCCTGGAATGACACAGCATAGAACTCTAACGAAAAGTCGGTCGGAAGACCTGCTTGTTGCTCCAGCAACAAGAACGCATCTAGTTATTATTATTATTCTTTTTTCATAGTACAGCCGATATCTCAGCTGTGCGTGGACGGATTTGAAAGATTTTTAGGCAGATGATGCATCATAATAATATCTCCAGACGTGTTTTTCATTTTTTCAAAATTCGCTTTCGTTTGCGATTTTTGGGGATTGTTGTATTTTTTAAAAGGCATTTTGTCCAGCAGTTTTCTTGAGAACGGCTTCTGATATGAAAGTGAAACTCACTGGAGTGATAGAACATCGAACTCCATTATGGGCAACGACCTTTATTTTTCGTCGTCGGCACTTCCGGTCGCTAACGGAAGTGAATTCAAACAGTCCTATTTTTCAACTTTTTTGTTTTTCAATATTTTTCTTTAGGATTTACAGGGTTTATAGAGTGTCTTATGAGAATTCTAAATATATGTTCAATATCTTGATGCGCGCATGCATTGAAAAGATATGACCGAACCAAACTTTGCCCCGCTCTCGGAGGTTCGAATCCCGCTGGTGGCGTTTCAAAATCTTTTTCTTTGTTTCTGTCTTTTTTCAGTTGCAAATGACTTTTCTCTCTTTTTTAACATGTATGGAAGATTTTGCCGATTTTTAAAAGCTCTTTTTTTGAGATATATTGAGAAATACCTGTAATAATCATGATGTATGTTGAGAGACTGCTGTGCATAAACGTAAACAAGAAATACATTCTTAAATCTATTTCATGTGATGGCGCAGCATAGAACTCTATCAAAAAGTCGGTCGGAAGACCTGCTTGTTGCTCCAGCAACAAGAACGCATCTAGTTAGGGTCTTCCGTCTCCAACGGAAGACCCTTCTATTATTCTATTGTTTCTTTTTCACTTTTATTATTATTCTTTTTTTTTCTTTACAATTTTTTTGCAGAAGATTTCTCGAAGACGGTTCGATCGATTTTGTTCAAATTTTCAGAGATTATGTGTTTCTATCTGAAGTTTGTACCCCCGACTCAATTTTGAAAAAATCACTTCTAGTCGGGAGTTATCGCCCTTTCAGTTATTTTTAGAGGGTCTCCTTGTCCTTGAGTAATCTCAAAAACGGCATAAGCTAGAGAGCTGAAATTTTCAGCGATGATAGACGACACTTTGGTGAATTGCAGAATAGTTTTGAAAATTTCCAAAATTGTATAGTATGGAAGCTCGGTAGGGGTCAAAATTTAGGACACGAATCAAGAGTGAATTTTAGAGACATTTTATATCATATCTTTTAAAGTATAACGATTTTGGTAAAACATACTTAAAAAAAATTGTGCAAAATGACAAGATCTTTAAAACGATATCAAGAAAAAAGTGCTGATTCATTATATTAGGGGCCGAGAGGGGCCAAAAGTCTTTATTGAATAACTCTTTAACAAACAATATTTTGTTATACATTACTGAAACAAAAATGTATATCTTGAAAATCTACAACTATATATTATAATATTTATGTCATATGGTACATAATTAAGGGCCACAAGGGGCCAGAATGCTAAAAGTTTGACATGTTATATCTCAAAAGTGTGAAATATTTTGATAAGTAATATTGAACAAAAGATGTTCAAAATAATGTTCTTGATAATATGCAACCTTTTATTTTTTGCTAAACGACCCTATTAAGGAGTTGAAGGTTTGGCCCCTAAATATTTCTTTTGCAAATAACTCTAAAACAAAAAAGAATCTCTGAATAGTTGTTGAACAAGAAGTGTTCAAAATCCTATGAGCTTTAAGGCTAAATCAAGAAAAAGGGGTTGGGCACTCAAATTAGGGGCCAAGAGGGGCTAAAAGTCTTTATTGAATAACTCTTTATCAGTCAATATTTTGTTATACAATACTGAAGCAAAAATGTATATCTTGAATATCTACACCTATATATTATAATATTTATGTCATATGGTACATAATTAGGGGCCACAAGTTGCCAGAATGCTAAAAGTTTGACGCTCTGTATCTCGAAAGTGAGAAATATTTTGATAAGCAATATTGAACGAAAGATGTTCAAAATAATGCTCTTAACAATATGCAACCTTTTATTTTACGCTAACCGACCCCATTAAGGAGTTGAAGGGTTGGCCCCTAAATATTTCTTTTGCAAATAACTCTAAAACTAAAAAGAATCTCTGAATAGTTGTTGAACAAGAAGTGTTCAATATCCTAAGAACTTTCAGGCAAAATCAAGAAAAAGGGGCTGGGCACTCAAATTAGGGGCCAAGAGGGGCTAAAAGTCTTCATTGAATAACTCTTTATCAGTCAATATTTTGTTATACAATACTGAAGCAAAAATGTATATCTTGAAAATCTACACCTATATATTATAATATTTATGTCATATGGTACATAATTAGGGGCAACAAGGGGCCAGAATGCTAAAAGTTTGACGCTCTATATCTCGAAAGTGAGAAATATTTTGATAAGCAATATTGAGCAAAAGATGTTCAAAATAATGTTCTTAACAATATGCAACCTTTTATTTTACGCTAACCGACTCCATTAAGGAGTTGAAGGGTTGGCCCCTAAATATTTCTTTTGCAAATAACTCTAAAACTAAAAAGAATCTCTGAATAGTTGTTGAACAAGAAGTGTTCAAAATCTTAAGAACTTTCAGGCAAAATCAAGAAAAAGGGGCTGGGCAGTCAAATTAGGGGCCGGAAGGGGCCAAAAGTTTTCATTGAATAACTCTTTAACAGTCAATATTTTGTAATACATTACTGAAGCAAAAATGTATATCTTGAAAATCTACAACTATATATTATAATATTTATGTCATATGGTACATAATTAGGGGCCACAAGGGGCCAGAATGCTAAAAGTTTGGCGCTTAATATCTCAAAAGTGAGAAATATTTTGATAAGTAATATTGAACAAAAGATGTTCAAAATAATGCTCTGAACAATATGCAACCTTTTATTTTACGCTAAACGACCCCATTAAGAAGTTGAAGGTTTGGCCCCTAAATATTGCTAAATATTTCTTTTGCAAATAACTCTAAAACTAAAAAGAATTTCTGAATAGTTGTTGAACAAAAAGTGTTCAATATCCTAAGAACTTTAAGGCGAAATCAAGAAAAAGGGGCTGGGCACTCAAATTAGGGGCCAAGAGGGGCCAAAAGTCTTCAATCGATAACTCTTTATCAGTCAATATTTTGTTATACATTACTGAAGCAAAATTGTTTATCTCAACAATCTACAGCTATATATTATGATTTTAATGTCGTATGTTACATATTTAGGGGCCATAAGGGGCCAGAATGCTAAATCTTTTATGCTTTATATCTCAAAAGTTGGGAATATTTTATGAAATAATATTGAACAAAAGATGTTCAAAATAATGTTTTGAACACTATGCAACCTTTCATTTTCCGCTAAAACGACCCCATTAAGGAGTTGAAGATGGCCCCTAAATATTTCTTATGCAGGTCGACAACGAAAAAGAATCTCTGAATAGTTGTTGAACAAAAAATTATCAAAATCGTTACGCGAGTGATCTTGTAAACTACACATCCGACTTAGGTGAAACCTTTTTAGGGTCAGTAAGCATGTTATGTAGATTTGCGGAACGAAGGTCATTTTGCTCGCACGTGCTTGCAAGAGCGTGCACGTGCAACATGTGAAATGACCGATTGAATTGATAGAGGCGTAACTTTTTACATTTTTGATGAAATGCTTTGAAACTTATAATATAAGGATATATTAGTAGCATAGACAATATGACATGGTCAAAATCGCAAGATCTCATGCGCATGCACGTGCGCTTCGCTCTGATTGGCTGAAACTAAAGTCTCAAAATCTTTCTTGTTTTTTGATGAAATCCTTTGAAATTTTAAACATAGCCATGCATTAAGATATCCTACAACGTGATATATAACAATTTTCATGAAAACACGTGCATGCACGTGCGCTGCAATCTGATTGGCTGAAATTTTGAATAGCTATAAATCCCTTGATTTTCAACCAAACAGGATGGGATTTGGAACATAGATAGATATAATGGACCTCTACAAGAAGGTATGGTCACCATGCACATGCATACACGTGCGTGTACATATGCTGCAATCTGATTGGCTGAAACTTTAAACAGCAATAACTCCCTTAATTTTCAACCAAACGGGATGGGATTTAGAATATAGATAGATATAATGGACTTCTACAAGAAGGTATGGTCATCATGCTCATGTATGCACGTGAAATGAGTAAAATAAAAATTACACTTGAATGAGCATATTTTTTAATACTTTTGGATTATATATATAGATTCTGTAGACAATATGATATGGTCATTACGCACATGCATTCACACGCGCACGCGTGCAAAGCTAAAATTTGAATGAACTTGGTACACTTCTGGGCAAACGTTGTTAAAGTCTCAAATGCATAGAGTTTGTCTTATTTAATGAAGCCTACAGGGGATATGGCACCAAAGGGGAGTTGGGGAGCGTTTGGGGAACATCTGTAACGGTTCCCGTTACAATTAGCACTAGTTGTGTATTGTTTTATGGACTTTGAGAATGAATACTGTTCGTTATCTCCATATCCTTCTTGTAGTACTATCATATCAAAAAGCAATATGTGCGATGTTCTAAAGCGACTGGTACACTATAATCGTAGCGCATCAACTTATATCAAGTTACATATACAATTTGGTGGTTAAAATGGTCAAGGATGTTTTAATAGTGTATGCGTAGGCTGACGTACACGCTGGATTATGCCATGCGTTTAACGGGCACCAAAATGCTGTTTTATGGCATATTATACAAATGAATTATAAATCAGTCCACAGTGAAATGTACGCATAAGGTTTTCAAGAATTTAACTTGAGAACGTTTCTTTCCTTAACGTTTTTCATACCTTAACACACGTCGAGAAGCCCCAAAAAAGTTTGAAGTGTGTGAATCATACACGTAGAATATGAAGATAACAAACAGTATTCAATATCAAAGTCCAAAAAATATATATAAAATAGGAGTAAAGCAAAAATGGACCTCTAAAACATCATCAGGGATGATCACCTGCCAACCGGTCATACCTGCTATGTGCTCCCTTTAATGATCATCATCCATCATAAAAGAAATACATCTAACTTGCTATAATTTATAATGGAATATTATTTGTTATTATACCTCTTTTGATAATACTCGAATTTGATTGGCTGGTAAGAAAACTTTAAAACACAACAATGACTCCAAATGGTACTGTTTAAAGCAATTCTGACCTAGGAATCATTGCACGTGGGATATAATGACCCTGTCATTATTTTTAATGACCGCTTACAATGATCGTTTAATCAAAAATTCGTTTTTGAGTGAAGTAAATGCATAAGATAATAATTATTCGAAAAAAACAACATGTTTTTAAAATTGTGCATGGTCTGTTTGCATTACCATACAGAAAGCGGTAAAATTTTATCGTTTCAATATTTCGTTACAATTCAGTTCATGGAATGTAAAGAGTCATGGAAAGAGTTGAATTCTGTGTTAGATTTTGATTGTGTAGAGGAAAAGTAATCGTTAGTTATAACAATGTATGTCGCTATGAACGAAATATTGTTTTAATCAGTAAATCATGATGCAAAAACTTACACGACTTGCAGACGTCAATGTAAACAACTTCACTATCCGGTCTGTACCGAAACCCAATCCCTATCAAAGAAAGAATTGATAACGGTTAGAGATTCATACTTTTCAATATATATCGGTATAATAAAACAATTAATTACCCCTTGTGAGTTCAACATGGTGAAATAAGGACCCTCGACCTGGCCCACTCGATGACCTGCCCTGACCTCGGTCGCTACGCGGCCTCGGTCAGGTCAGGTCACCTCGTGGGCCAGGTCTCTGGTCCTTATTTCACCATGTTGACCTCACAAGGGGTAATTAATTGTATATCATTAAAACAATATCAGACGCCTTCTTAATGGACTTTTACAAGAAGCACTGACTTTCACAATTGACGGTTTACTTGACATTTAAACCTGACTCATGTATGGAGGTACGGAATTGATTATAGATAAGAACACCTTTTTTAGTGGTCATAGGTAGAGCCCCTAAGGGCACTAACATGTGAAGACCGGGAGTTGTGAGTAGGGTGGTTGTTTTTTTTTGATTGACGCTTTGTAAAAACCCGTTATTTGGTATAATTAAACGTTGAGCTATATAAAAGCTTCCGTATATTGTTCTAGTGTAAAAGTAAGCTGTCAACTGTAAAAGTCAGTGCTAATCGAAAAAGTCCACTTGTGTGTTAACTTCTTTGATATTTTCTAGAGTTTATCTCGTACCACGTTTCACAAATCTGAATATTTTACGATAACGTTGACATCGTTCATTCTTATATTAGATTTTTTTAAAGACTTTCTCAATATGTTTTTGTTTATTTTATTTTGATATGATCCGCTTTTTTTGTTTCAGCAACGTAAGTTTCATCTAAAGAACGGGCAAATAGTCATATTTACGTATATGAAAACAAGTGAACTGTTATAACATTGTTAGCCTGAAGAGATCGAGTGATCTTGAAAACAAAATTGTTTCATTGAATTTCTACATTAAAAATTTTGCATAATTATGAACAAACATTTCTTCCATTTTATTTTGAAAAACTAAAATTTAAATTCCCCTGCATTTATAATTAATGATTAGATGGCTCAGCCTTATGCCTTGTGGAACGGTTTCCATTGCTTGTCGATATAAATTCTGATCTTAAAAAGAAAAATATATCATAACTTTAAAAACCCAGTTCCTTAGATTTTAGGTTATTTTTCTTAAGCCATTAACGCATATACATGTGAAAATAAATGAAGGAAAATGAAACACTGACGATTCCCTCATCTAAGAGAATAGATAAAATCAGGTTTAACGAATTAACCAATTTTACCTCATGCCAAGTTTTTTAGAAGGCGATTATTTATCAGAAACCTTAAGTAACAAGACACTTTAATGACAAATTCAGTAAGAAAAAAATTACGATTGCTCTCTTTGTGTAAAATAATTCAAGCAGTGTTTTGTAATTTTAAGAGCAAGTCACATTTTTTAAAATCATGAGTAATGTGTTCACTCCTCACTGGCTGTTAAAACAGAGAAAAACGCCGTGTTAATATCAGAATTGAAGGTGCAAATATTGTGGTAAGTAGCAGTAGTTTATTTCAGAATAAAATCTATTAATATCAATTATTAATTTATTTATTATTAATTTATGTGTTGATGATGGATAAAACATCTGAGTCAATAGATTCAGTTTTAGAGGGTTTTTCTTTCAAAAGGACAGGAATTTTTTTCAATATAAAGAACATTCTAAAAAAAGTAACTTGCCATAAAAAAAATTTAAGGAGGGGGGTCTTTTTTTGATGGAAAACACAAATAGAACATATATTTTAATGATCAGGTAAAAAGGTTTTTGTTGCCACAATATTTTCATCGGTCATAAAACCGTAATGGTTAGGATAGCGGATTAATTCTCATTCACCGCATCACGTCAAACTAACATAGCCATTAACTGTTCTTTCGCCAGGTGTCCGATATTAGAAGTGAAAGTTGGGATTTCATGTTAAAAACATAATTTTATTAATTGTAATGTCGACTGACGTTTTTCATACAAATCGTTAAGCCTTTTTCCACTAAACTGTCTACTAAATTTTGTGATCGGCATTGGCGCATAAAATTAAATAATTCCATAATTAAATAATTGTAAGTCATCTGACAAATTTAACTGTCTACGAACACAATGTAATACATGTATAATTTTTTACTGATTCATACACTGAGCGTTTCATGTAAATCTTTCATAATGCAAGAACATACGAACATTTTTCTGATTAACTTACCTTGAGATGCAGACTTTAATTTATCATTATTTTATGAATGAACTAATATTATGTTATGATATGCTAAAAGTCTAACATTCTATAATCAGAATACGTGTGCATCGCATTCTTTTTTTCTTGTCTATTTGAATTTAATATTTTTGCTCTCCGAAACACTAATGAAGGAATAAACTTCGTCTTTTCAGGAAGTTAACTTTAAGAATGTTATTTAGAGATTCACTTTCCTAAATGAAGAAGTGAATTCCGTCATTGTTGTTTCGGAGAACAACAATTATCTTGAAGTCAAATTGAAAGAAGAAAATGTGACGCACACGTTTCCTTATTATTAACTTTTAGACCAATAGCTTAATATCATTAATAAAAGGATTATATAACCAATTTAGGTTTATTTTAGAACCTTTATTTTTTACAGTAAACAAAATTATGTTAATAAAAGAGATTAACACTACACCCTCCAAAAATTAATTGCTTATAGTACTGTAATGCACATGTACATTCTAAAAAGTGCTGGTCTTTTGATTCTTGCCTGAAGACGTATTTTTATTTATAACGATAGGAAAAAATTGAAATTTTCGCTCTTACGCAGTAATCATAAATTCTACCAAAACAGCACAACTATG
>PRKT01002091.1:3598-34638 GCA_003671525.1 Saccostrea glomerata | reverse complement strand
ATATTTTACGGGAATATGATTTCAGTATGCGTTAGTTGCTTACTAAAGCAGAATCTGACATCATAGATAGACCATAATTATTCTGACATGCGATGCAATAATATAGAGATTTTACTTTTTAACATCAACATGGGACTTATTTTTGCTGACATGCAACTTATTTATATCAATTACATGGATTTATACATGAATTTATTTTCACAATCATCTCGCATGTTAACATATGTTGTAACAATTCTGTTATATTCTATCTATTACTGTATCGTTGTTGTTGTTGTTGTTGTTTTTTTTTTTTACAAATACCATGGTTACACTAAATTCTAATTAAAAAAATAAGGCTCGCTTATCATCTCAAACCTTATTCTATTTTTAATCTAGTGCTATTGTTGTTGATAAAAATCAACTTTGGGATTTTCAATAAATTTACTTAATAAAATTTATAATAGAGGGACATTTACCCTTCACATAATTTTTTCATCATATGAAAAAAGGGAAGGGTTGTGTTTTGATACATGCCTAATAAGCTACCCAGTAAGCAATTTACAGGTAAATTAAATATTACAGTGTATTGAACTGAATGTAAAATATTTCAAATGAACCAATGGTAGAAGAAATAAAAAAAACCTTTTTTTGTTAAAATTTATGTACTGGTATATTTCATATAATTATTAAAAAAATTCAATTCAAATGTAACTGTTGCCAAATATCAATGCGCAAAGTGCAAATGGCAAACGATTGAAGGTCTGTTTATTTGCCATAAACAATTGTGCTTTATTTATAGCAGTTTTAGACTTCAGTAATTATGTGATGATTTCAGCTCCTATGTCAGAAATAACCATTGATTCAAAACTTCAGTACAACGAAGGTGATCAAATGACTTTCAATTGTTCAACCAAAATGGATCCGAATTATAGTACTGTTAACGTGGAATTTCTCAAAGAATCCTCGAGCATTGGAGGTATGGAAGGATCAGGTCTTGACATTGACAAAAGCACAGACTGTACCGTCGACTTCAATTGGTCTGCTAGTGCTTTTTGGTTGACTCCAAAGGAAAACGATGTTATCGTTCGCTGTGTTGTCAGAAACACCTTGCTGAATAAAACTAAAATTGCAGAAAAGAAACTTAATGTTTCTTCTGCAGGTATGTTGATAACATTGTTAAAAACTGATGAGGAACTATGTCCAAAATTTGGCACAAAGTTTTGCATTGTTCCGCTTAGTGAGATTTGACAGTTTACGATGTAGCCTGAACAATAATTGTTTATCCTTGAGTTCATTACTGAAAGAACTGAAAATATGAAAATAAATGATTTGGAAAGAGGTCATATTCCTGTAAATTTGTTGTAGTTCAAATTTTGACCTAGAATATTTCAATTTTTTTTAACACATAGAAAAGTACAGTAAAGAGAATTTATAATGTTTGTTATATTTAAGAGGTGGCGTTCACAAAATACTCCTACAGAAATCTTACCAACACTTTCCAAGAAATAGAATGCATCGCTCGCAGTGCATCGTCGGTTTTGGATAGTCTGACAATATCCAAGGATGATTTCCCTATTGCTGTTGTGAACAGTTCTGGTATAGTGACAAAACTGATATCAAGCACACGACACTCTGCATCAACACAATCTTATACCGATGATGTCAGACTTATCGTTAGAATTTCCAATGTTGAGTGCGAAGATGAAGGAACATACAGGTGCACCATGATAAAGAAAGACAACTCTACCAGGACCTCACCAGTTATGTCATTTATTGTTGAAGGTAATCAATCTGGTTTGATCGTTTACTTAACGTTACTGAAAATAAAACAATGCTACTGTTAATGTTCATAAGCATAGATTATTGAAATTGGAAGCCTTCATGAAAATATAGCTGTAATATTTTTAATCAATTTTGAAAGAAATTTGATTAAGAGTGAAATATTATTCCATTAATTTCCATTCTTTGTTTCATACCTTTCCTTTCAAATTAGACAATGACTGTTTTTTTTAATCTTGCATTCGGTTAATTCTTCAATTATAAAATATATTATCTGAGTTTATTCTTTAATAATTACAGGGGCTAAACCTATATTAACACTACATCCAGATATCTTCGAACCTTTTGCTAAAGTTGGTTTGAATCATGTGTGCGCTACTGAGCATACTGGTAAGGAAGAAAGTCAGAAATATTTGGAAGTGCAAGTATTCAAACCAAACAAATTTAGCGGTTTCAGATACTCAAGAAAAATATCAGAAGAAGAAAAATTTCTTGATCCTAAAAACAATATAACTTACATTAACATTACGGGGACAACAGCTCAGTTTCTTCTTGTTTCTGACAGGAGAAGTAATTCCACTTGCAATAACAAAGAAACTATAACATTTTTACTTGACTTGACAATGGAATTTAATAATGGTACTGTTAAGTGTGTGCTGAAAGATGACTTTAATGAATATTCTTCTGTTGAGTCACGATTAATAGTGATTCCTGGTAAGATATATTTTCTGAAGATTTCAATTGAAAATATCTCACTAAAAAATAAAAAATAAAAAATTATTAAATTTGTATTATTGAATTTCTTAGGTAATTTTTGTGACGGATATGATGACAAATCTATCAGAAAACACCCAAGCAATAATTGTTCAAGCTATGTCGACTGCACAGAAATTAACGGGAAAATGTATGCCGTTGGAAATGTCTGTCCTTTAGGCCAATGCATGAATTTCTTATTGAAATACTGTGTTCCATGTAATGAAACCTTTATATGCGACGAATTAACAACACCAGGTAAATTATTTGCATCCGTCTTTTCAAAAGTATTCAATGATCTATGCGCAAAAAACAGTTGTGGAAATTCATAATGTTCATGGACCTTGTTTATCCATATTATATTTACATTTCCAATGTCTTTGTTCGGGATAAATTTACAAATTGTTAATGTACTTTATTTCTCCATCAATGTACTGGTTCATCGATAGGCGCGGTTAAAAAATCACGTGCGGGGCGGGACAAAAAAAGACAAAAAGCGGGGCTTCTAGCACGTGGATTTGCGGAATCAATACCATGTAAATATAAGAAATAGCTGTCAGATTTTTCGATTTCATGAAGATGATCAATCGATTGGCTTGCGTGATAATTTTATGCATAAACGCCTTCGGTGTTTATGCATATTATCACGCAAGCCAATCGATTGATCACATCATGAAATCGGAAAATAAGACAGGTATCCTTAAATAAATTTGCTTAATGTTACATTTTCCAAAGAAATTTTTGATTATCATTGAAATCCAAACAACATTAAAAAACTAGCCTTTAACTGTGTATATTAGCTGTTTTTGCAAATTATTCTCATTACTACCGTTTCTGAATGCTTCGTTTAACGACCTCATTTGTTCTTTAGTCTTGCATTAAATGTTTGGGCTCGAAATGCATTACAGTGGAATAAACACAAGTTACGCCCCGACTCTAGTGTTAATCGAATTTTAAAAGAAATGCAAAACATCACAATAAATATCGTCTTTCTAAGTACTGAAACTGTCATCGCCGGGTGACATTTCTAAGTCTTTATCATATAATAAAACGATAGTTTTGGAAAACATGTTATCATTGAATATTAAAACAGTTTTTACCACTTTCCATTCAGGACCTACAACAACCCTAACCACTCTTCCACCAGGAATTAAATGTAAGTAACATATGACAAGATTAAGGCCTGAATAATTTAAGATAAACTTTATTTAGTTTTATGTAAGACATCCTTATTAAATGTTCTTTCCACATATTTTCATTAAAAAACCTCGATGAAAAAAACAATGAAATTTTAATCAGAGTTTGATAGTTATGTATTTTTGAAAGAAAATTAAAGAATTGAATTAACTGAGCATTTCAAAAATAGGCTTAATATCTATCTAATGCATTTTAGATTTGTCTTGTAATGATTCCACTCATTCTATGGGCACAGCAGGCATGGTCAAGTGTGTTGTCTTTGATAAAAGCTTTACAACTCTCCAAATTTCATTCTTCCCAGAAACAAATCCAGGAATTGAGGAAAATATTGGCGAAATATACTCAAATGGAAGTATACGATCTCAAGCTCGCTCTGATGTGACATTCATCACCAATTTTGCTTCCTCGCCAATGACATTATCGATAAGATTTCAAATTGTAAATTGTGATCAAAAGGGACAATATAGAATTATAGCTACGGGAACAAATTCATCATTTGCACCATCTGTTGAAGCATTTAAATTGGGTGTCATTGGTAAGTTTGTACTCCATATGTTCTACTGAAAATGATTTTTATGAATTCTTATAACAACCCAAATGCATTTGGTTTAAAAAATATCCTTTGACTTTGAAATCAAATGAGCAGAAACCATTTAACTTTTCTATTTAAATTTAACTTCAGGTAATCTGACAGCTTTTGAAATGCAGGCAAAACATATCTACCAAGAGGGAACGCAAATTGATTTTAATTGCACGGCTTCTCTTGATGAATCTCATGGAAGCATTAAAGGATATTATAAAAGACAAACGGAGAGCACTTTCTCAGAAATAGAAGGGTCAACTGCTATCATTGAAAGAAACAGGTCATATTGTTTTGTAAAAGCCTTCTGGAAACCCATGAGCCAAATGATAGCTGACGTTAGCTTGAATAATACACAATTGGAATGCAAAATTTTAAAATGGCCCTCTGCTGTTCAATCAAAAACTTTTATTGTAATAAGTTCAGGTAAATAAATTTTGATTTTATCATTCTATCATCCTTTTTCATATGTGAGAAAATTATGATTAAAGAATGCATCTTACCACGTTATTAATATAAGATTTTAAAAAGCATAATGCAATAGTCTGTGACACAAATACAGTATTAAGGCTCTACATGTAAGTAAACTTTCCTTTCTAGATGTTGGCTTCGACACCTACAAAATTGAGTCCAACATTGGAAACATTGTTTCTGCATCCTGTATCGCTAGAAATGTAAACTTTCTAAAGGAGATTCTAATCAGAAAAATGGGAACCAGTGACAATATAAGTATTGCAAGTATTTCGTTTCCAAATACCGTCAGCAATGTGGATAGGGTAATGGTCAGCCACAAAAACAATTCATTGTCAATAACGATTCCTCAACTAGATTGCTGGGATGAAGGATATTATGATTGTATCGCGATGCAAATGGAAAATACGGAAGTTGTGGCACCTGCACAGCTTCATATTCAACCCAAAAGTAAGTTAAAGAAAAACATTATAAAGATTTTTTTTTATTTCTATAATTATACAATAAAGTCAATGATATGGTGTTCAAACGATTAATTTCTCCAACTTTTTAATGCAAACGGTTATTTAATTTACCAGGGTATAATACTAAACTTATCTTTTATTCAATGCATTATTAATTATTATTATTTACTGCTAGCAAAGAAAAAATTATTTTTTTACTGGTTGTGTTATTTATATTTATTGTTTTAAAATGTGTTTTAACTCACATCCCAATTATAGATTCACCAAAAAGTGTACCCGTAACACTAACAATGAATACAGATATCAATGATTATCGATATCTGTCAACTAATTTCCATTTATGCAGAGGTGATGTTGGTTATCCAGAAAATGAAGGATACTTATCTTTAACATTTACTCATCCCGAGACTCAAGTTAACTACACGTACGATAGGAGAACGATTACTGAGGCAATGAAAAAAAGGACATCAGAATCTCAATATAAGTTTAGTGTTGACCTTGCAAGCGGTCTTAACATTATAATTCTTGAAGACAACGAACCTGAAAATGTTAATTGCACAAGAGAAAAGACTATTAAATTTTTACTTGATGTAACAAGAGAATGGAACAGGGCAATTGTCACCTGCGGTGTTAAAATAGAAGATCTTATGATAACTGCAACTGTTGTTGAAGAGGAAATATATGTCATACCAAGTAAGACATGGGAAATTCATTTTTGCTGTAGTGAAAAGAAAAGCATTATTTTTTAAAATATAGTCTTATATCTTTTAAAATCACAAGAGATATTTGAAGAAAGTGCCATTTATTATTTTTAAATTGAAGATTTTTTTTATTTAAATACAAACTGGCTTATGAGTAAATTGTGTGTTTTTTTTTTTAGAAAGTATATGCGACGGAACTAATGGAAATGATACATATCTACCACATGAGAAAGTTGATCAATGCAAAAGCTATATTCGTTGTTATAACAATATTCCAACAGGATTATTTTGTGACAATTTATGCTTCAATCATGCTAAAAATCTCTGTGATTGGTGTTACAATGTTGCATGTGACTCAGAGCTTACCACAACACCAGGTATTTAATTCTATTATTATGGAAATATTTTGCTAACAAGCACCATTGTGGTTGCAAAATGTTCAATATTGTCAGGAATTACTCCTAAGGAAAAATGTATAATTATTTTTTTTTTTACATATATTAGGATAACGTAAGATTAAAATCAGATAAAAATTTTATTTTGATGACAATCATACAACCTGTGCTAAAATCTTGTTCAATCATCAGAGTAAAGTAACACGAATTCACAAGAAATTTTAAAATCATGAAACACAGGAAATGTGAAAATCATGCATGAAACATGCTCCAAGCTTTTGTTCCAGTTGAAGAATCATGTTACTGATCATGATACTTTAGAATACTTGATAATATGCAATTTAAATCAACTTCAAAGTTCTGTGTAAAATAAGGCATTTCATTTTTACACTGGTTGTAATTTATAAGAATAATATATAGTTTGAGATCCAAAGTTTGACATTTATCGAAAATAACACCGTAAAATTTTGTTAAAGTAATACACGCTATAGCTTGGCCAGTTTAAATACGGTTTTAAATTTATATATTTTGTTTACCAATAAAAGTTACGAAAATACTGTAAATTACACCATTAAAATTAAACGCGTTATAAAGTTATCAAATTATAATTATTAACAATCCTGCTAGGAGAAAAATGGCCAATTTTAAATAAATCAATCACGTGAAACCGTCGCTACTTTTAGATTGATAAACTAACATGGCGTCAAGAAAACGAGGTAGGCCGTTTGAGATACAACTAAATTTTGACGTGGATGGCAAGCGTCTTACTCTTAATGATACATATCTTTTAATGCAATCAGTATCAACCATCTACATGTACTCTGTTATGATGCATTTGAAATCATGGGAGATCAGTGAAGAATAATTTGAAAAAATTAAAAAAAAATTAATACAGCAGATCTTCCTTCTCAAATGTCCTTTTCCCCTTCTTTCATTACGCAATACTTTTAGCGTCGTAATATTGACGTTAAAAAGAGAGTCGATGGAACAATAGGTAAATCTCATAAAGTTTAGGTTGACAATAATAAAAAAGAATTAATCTTCATGATTTTCGACTGGACATGATTCATTTCACAACTGATTGTGTGATATGCACTAGAAATTAACTGTACAATATTTTTTTTCCTTCAGAATCAACAGGATCAACAACCACCACACCAATACAATCCACAACTCCAGCTCTTATATGTAAGATTATTATTTTTCTTTATTGTTCCAACTATCTGATTGGCTCAAACTGGATCACATGATCAAGTATAAAAAGTGTTACAGACTGGATGTTTCTATTTTAAAAATTTATAAACCTGCTGTTTCTTAAATTGGAAATGTTCTTCTGTGAAGCAACTATAGTGTTGACGTCACAATAGTCTTTATAGACTTGATGTTTCTAAAATCAGATACTGCAGCTGGTTTTTATTACTGTGACGTCATAATGCAATTACATAACAATGCCTTGTTTGAGAAGGTACTGAGTATTATAAAGAAGGTTTTTAAGACGTTTCTTTAATAACTGATAAAAAATAATAAAACAATTGTAGCCTTTTGATTCGGTACAATCCCTCGATATATAGACCTTAGAGAAAGCATATCGACCTCACACTTCGTGCTCGGTCGATATGCTTTCTATAAGGTCTATATATAGAGGGATTGACCTCATCAAAAGGCTATATTGTATATTATTTTTCTTAATTGTTCCAACTATCTGATTGGCTCAAACTGGATCACATGGTCAAGTATAAAAAGCGTTACAGACTGGATGTTTCTATTTTAAAAATTTATAAACCTGCTGTTTCTAAAATTGGAAACGTTCTTCTGTGAAGCATCAAAAGTGCTGATGTCACAATAGTCGTTTCTAAAAACAGATACTGCAGCTGGTTTTCATGACTGTGACGTCATAATGCAATGACACTCAGTACCTTCTCATACAAGGCATTTTTATATTATAAAGTATGATTTTAAGACATTTTTTATTAACTTATAAAAAATAATAAAACAATTGTATCTTTTTGATTCTGTACAATCCCTCGATATATAGACCTTAGAGAAAGCATATCGACCTCGCACTTCGTGCTCGGTCGATATGCTTTCTCTAAGGTCTATATATCGAGGGATTGACCTCATCAAAAGGCTATAATTGTATAATATTTTGGACATTCAAAAAATTGAATTATTATTAAGGACAGATGATACAAACAAACTTTTGTCAAAAGATATGAAATTAACAACCTGAGTCATGTTTAAATGAGTAAAATGAATAACTTCCAGCGCGTAGTTTTTAAATTTTTTATTCAAATTTTCGCAAAAATGAGATTTGAAGTGAAAAATATTTGTATAAATTAATAAGGATGATTTCAGAGAGGCAGAATTTTGAACATTACAGAAGGTTTACAAATTCTTTATATTCTAGAAATTTATTATTTGCATCATTTTCAATGAAATTTCAATGAATTTTTTGTTTGTATCATCTGTCCTTAAGAAACTAAAATTCACTGTACGCTTTCATACCTTTGATGCCCATAAACTATAAATAACTATATCTATTGCTGTCTTATCCAATGAAAGCATTTATCAAGAAGATCAAAACTTAAAGTGTTTAAAGTGAATATATTTTTATTGAGTTTTCTTTGACAGGTCCATTTGAATCATGCACATCCGACTCCGTGTTTGAAAGAGAAACAGCTATCATGTCCTGTAGAATGAATACCTCTGCCGCTTATGAAATGATAAAAGTACTGAAAAACACTGACACATTAATGACAATCTATCCAAACAACACCATAAGTTTTAATGTTAATAACTCAGACAATAGGTTCGAATATACAGTTGGTGCGTCATTGACGTTTGCAGTCAAGAACGTTTCCTGTTCAGACATATCCACATACGCATTTTTATTGGTGGCGAAGGATGGCCGTTCTTGTTCCGGAACAATGTCACTGAATTTAAAAGGTAACTCATTTTTTTTTTTACATCAAAATTCTAAATTCTTCATATAAAGCTTCAGTACCAATTATAATAAATCCAAAATATAAATAATACACCTACTATACTTTTGAATAATGTTTTATATTTATGTATGTTTATCGTGCATTTGAATGCTTTTATAAACTCGTATTGATACGCCACCACTTAAATATTGGAGGATGAAAAAATTGACTTTTACTCAGCACTTGGGGCCTTTGAGTAGTGAAGGATCTTTTTCTGCCAGTACCTACTGCTACAGTGGACTTTGATTTATATAGTTGTCTAAAAAAATCTTCATGAAGGATTCGAACCCGCGCCGTAAGAATCCACCAATTACTATTCTACTCTCAAACACGAGCTCAAACTATTGCGTTGAGCGTGCAATTGAGCAATGTTACTTACAATATGAAAAATATACCTTTTAAAACGAAGTACATATACTTTTAAACTAAAAACTTTTGTGAAGAAATCAAATGAACATTTTAAAATCAATATACTGCTAATTAAAAAAAGCTGTACTGGAAACAAAAACATAATACATTTTGCTTTTTTCTTTTAGTTTAGAAAGTATTATCTGATTATTTACTGGAAAATAAGTAGTTGCTGCAGTCGTTGTCCGAATAACAGCCTAGATTCATTTATAGGCATGTTAAAATCACATTTTTCACAGACCCTTTTTTTTCAATTGTGCATGGTGTGTTTCTGCTATTGTGTCTTCCACATGTCTTTATATTTATAAATTATTGGCATATTTGTTGGAAATGCTTACATGTATCAAGTACCCAAGGTAATAACATCTTTTGGTATCTTCTGATAAGCGCAAGATATTTTTTCAAATGCAGCGCAATTTCTATATTTACTAAGCCAAAAAGCAGCCTCGACAGGAAGTCAATCTAAAATATTTAAATTTAATTTTAAAGGTAAAATAAGGAGATCCTAGTTAAAACATGTCAACGGCTGGAAATAGACACATTGAATATAGCACAACGGGAATGATACTTGTTCCAAAATAGCTCAGTGAAAAATTTAATAAATGGCAAATCTATTAAGGCCATTAAGGCCCTTGTTGAGTAGCTATAGATTAATCATAAAATATCAATTAGATTAGTTAAAACATGTTAGATAAGAATATCTTCGAACTATATACTTAAAAAATAGAGAAATAAGAATCAATGTACTAGAATTTCCCTTTGCACATTAAATGTATCTGCAAAGATAATGAAAGAATGAGTAAAGTTTATATGCATATCTTTCGTTTATTTCAAACGTATTACCTGTGCAAGGTAAGATTAACATGTACGTGTTTTAATTACCTAAATCTTAAAAATGTATTTCATTATATCGTACATCTATTTTAAAAGTTTATCTCTTTGTTTAATAGTGAAGCCAAAAACACCAGTACTGGAGATTGATTACAGGTGGGAAGTTGGCAAAACTAGCAGCCACGAGTGCTCTGGAGATGTTGGAAATCCCGCCGGTAGCTTATCCTTAGAAATTCGCATTGGAACAACAGGGGATTTTGCGACATACGTTCCAGCTTCCCAATCACGTGATGCAAATACAATTCAAAATTGCAGCTATCATCAGAGATTGAGATTCTCCCTCGATTTTTCTGCGAATAATCTAACAGGATATTATATACGCTGTGTCGCTAATAATGGATACACACTAGAAAGTTCCGAAACATCACCTGTATCAAATGTTGTCAATATTAATCCTCTTGATGGTAAGGAAGACAATGTGATATAGCAATTGGCAAGAATATCTTACCAAATCACCTAATAAATATATTTTGATTGTGAAAGTAATATTCATTTGCACTGAAATCGAAAATTCAGATTCAAATTGGACAGTGCAATATATTAATGCTGCTATGTTGAAAATGAAGTGTGAGGATAAGGAACAATGATATTGTTCAAATGTTTCATTTCTAAGCGGCTTTTTGGGAAAAAACTATATTAAGGATTATACTATCATCTAAATAAGGACAGACATCATTGTGTGTCCTCTACAATATTATTAAGGTTGTCCAGGAAGTAGCAGTGATGGCAAATACTACATATATTCTCTAAAATGGGTATAATAAGAAATAAGGAAAAGATTTTCGATTATTAAGGTCTTCTGTTTCCATCGGAAGACCTTCTACTGATTCTGTTGGTAAAGATTATTATTCTTTTTTTTTCTTCTACTTCCTAGAAGCCAACTTTGAAGCCTCATATCTCACTCATTTCTCAATTGATTTCGGTCAAATTTTCAGAGGTACTAGAAGTTAATAAACTCTATCAGAATGCTGTCGAAAATTTCAAAAATTCACTTCCGGTTTTGAGATACTTCCCTTTAAACGAAAATTTATAGGCTTTCGTTTCCAGACAAAGGCTCAGAGATAGCTAAAGCTGGAGCAGAAATTCTACTGATTTTAAATAATAGAAGGATTGAAGTTGTGCACATCGGTTTTTGTTTTTCGATTTCTCTATTCAAAATGGCGCTATATAGGGGTTAAAAATTAGAACGCTTAAAAGAGCCAAAAATTACTAATATTTTGCTTTTTATCTTCTAAACTAAAAATATTTTGTTAAAATATACAGAACATAATTTGTGCAGAATAAGAAGATCTTTTAAATGATATCTCGGAAAAAGGGCTGACCCCTAAAATTAAGGACCAAGAGGGGCTTTATATCTCAAAAAGTATTGAGAATTTGTAATACGTCAAAGAAGCAAAGTTGTTCAAAATGTCAAGCTCAATCTATTGAAGTTGTCAAAGTATCCGGCGACGTCACTTCCGGCCAAACCGGAAGTAATCGGAAAACGCATATTTTGCCATTCTTGAGAAGGTTTTGGGTAACATCTGTCACTGGGAGCATAAAAATTTATTTTCCGTCCGTCGTCGTCACTTCCGGTCAAACCGGAAATAGCAATAAATGGCTGATTTTTGCATTAAATAACACAGATTTAGTGGATTTAACAATTTTAGGACGCTATTACTCTTTTTTGTAAAAATGAAAGTTACTTCCGGTCAAACAGGACGGAAGACCTTCTCGTTGCTTTGTAACGAGCTCTGCTCTAGTTCAATACATATTTCAGAAATAGAAAAATAAGATGAATATGTCGCAAAATGAAATTCAATATATTCAAAATGTCAGTTCTTTATATTCTCTTTATCTATATACTTTCAGTGACATAAACCTTGTTTATTTACTTGGCTAAATATCTGATTTCCCCATCAGTTGTAAGGTATTACGGACTAATACAAGTACAACATGAACATGTTTTATCCTTTTATAAACTCTGTAGCGAACACAATCAAAGATGTTGTTCAGCAAATTGACCCTTAACAGTTGTGTAATCCTGTTTAAGAGATATTTACCTCGAGTGGGACTGGAATGCCATATAGTGACATTAAAACAATTTTCATAGACTTGTCAGACCATTTTCAATCTTTGAAATAAGTGACTTTTGTCTATGAGTAATCTGTCATGACAATAATAATAATAAATGCAATACTTGGAAGCCAAATGTTTTAGAAAACAATAATTAAATATCTTGGCTATTATTTGCAATTTTGTAAATTGAAAACACAAAAAAGATAATTACAAGTATAACAAATATTATGATAAAACATGTTTAAAGCTTAACATTAGGAAATACCACAATTTCCCGGGAATCACCATCATTTTCTACCGTCCTAGCTAGGAAATATTAGTGTTTTCTCTTTTTTTGGCCTTTTTTCTGTTCTTTGAGCTTTTAATAATTCATCATTCGGTAATATATAAAGTTTACTCTTTATATTGAATTAACCTCTTAATGTAAAATCACCGTCTTTTTTAAGTATTCCAGTGAAAAGTTGCAAATCTGTTCATCTGTCTTCCTTTTTTCCAGCTCATCCTTGTCACAGACCAGACGGACTATATCCATATCCAGGAATATGTCATCTTTATCTGAATTGTGCACATACTATCACATATGTACAATCTTGTGGCACTAGGTGTTTCAAACAAACAACTGATTCTTCTGGTTACTGTGGATGACATATATTTAGATAATATAATGTAGAGATAAAATTTCTGTCTGTCATGAATGAGAGATCATTTGAATCCCCTAATTTAATGGCTCTTTTAAGAAAAAATGATTTAAAGCGGCACTGAATAGCCCAAGATTTCAAAGAATTATTCTATATATAATTATATGAGTGTGTATATGTATATGTACATGTGTGCTATTTAATCTTATCGGTAATGGTGCTCATCGAATGGAAATTTTATTTAATTGATTTTCGAAGTACACTGTACTATAGTAATAGTATCTGTCCATTCTTGCCTTGCTCTCATATTCTTTTTATTCTAGACTTTGCTTTCATAATATACGTTGTCTTTACATGTCGACTAGCACTTATAAAGAATCACCAATGTTATATTATTATATATTTTAATTTGCAAATTCAAGTTTTTGAAGAAAAACTCGGCTTTTACAGTACTGTACGTGATCATCAGTTCAAACCTTTGAACGTACCGTGTAAGAGTAAGGCTTTACAGCAATTTTTTGCCAGACTTAGACTAGCTGCAAACTTTTGCACTTTGATGAATTATTTACTCGTCTTATATGAGAAATTTTAGCAAAATTTATTGTACCAAGTTCCCTCACAATATTAAATAAAATTTTTAAAGAAAAAAAGTGATACTGCATATTCGAAAATGTGTTTCAATCTAATGTAGATTTTTATATACAAATACGCCGAAGAACCTGTAAAAAAACTGGAAATTACTATATTAAAAAGGATATTTTATCAACACCTTAGTTCACTTTATGCATAAAATAACACTGTAGATATATAGCATTTGACTAACAATCTATGTCCCAATTCAAACATTAATATAAAAGGAGAAACGTGGTGTTTCTATATCACAAATAGATACTTTGTCTGAGAATGCAGGTATTTCAAACCAGGTTGTGTGCAATAATATTTTTGTACTATTCCTCAAAGTATGAAGATGAAGACAGCCCTCGTTAAAAAAAACCCTTAAATTGTTTTGTAATCTTTAGAACTATTTCTATCATTATATTATTGGATATTTTGGATCAGAGATAGGATTTTATACAAAATATCAAAAATAGCTCTGAATTCTGGCAGTTTTTGTTGAAATTTCAAGATATTGAAAAATGACACAATTCATGAAGTCATAACACAATTAACAAACCAAAAAATGAAATGACATCATTTTTAGCAGATTAATGACATGTTATGCATTGTTTACTTTTTTTTTCAAGAAATTTTTCAAGCCCCCCCCCCAAAAAAAAAAAAACAACACAAATGAAACATTTTTTCTTTATTGAACTACATGTATTCCTGACAATGAATTAAAATGCACAACATGAGTTTTAAAAAAGCCAGTGTTTAACCATACATGTATATTGAAGATTTTGAACCATTGATGAGCTTATTTCAGAAATAAATTATTATTGTTAGGCCTTTGTTTTTTTCTTGATAGACTACGAATAGTCCCGTCTACCTAATCATTATATAGGGATCACGGCGGGTGTGACCAGTCAACCGGGAATGCTTACTCCTCTTCGGCATCTGATCACACCTCTCGAATTCCCAGGAGTCTGTGTTTTATGTCCCGTAACATATTTGTATCGCTTATGGATTATTTTTCATATCAATCACTGTTCCCTATCTTTACCTTATGCCATTACTACCAAAGAATGAACCTCTATACATGTATGTATTTTTAATACCCATCGTACACTCACCCTCCCCAAAAATTGCCAAAACTATCCATGAACAAGATTTCCTTTTTACATTTTTTATTATGAGTCTGATCAATCAAGATAACTGTCTCTTCTGGTAATTATCCCATTTTGAAGTAAAATTGCAATTAAACTTCATTACAGCTCCTCGTGCTGTTTGCCCCAATTTTGACACTTCCTTTGTTCAATGCACTGCAGTGAAACGCAATGTTTGTAATCAAAAATAGCAATGGCATGACGTCATTTAGTTTTCTATTGTTCATTAGAAAATGACATAATTTTTTTCTTTGAAGATTAGTGGGCTATTTGGCGCGTTTTTAGGCATTTTTCATGTGTTTGTCTTTTTCATCCTGAAAGAAAAAAACTCTTTCAAAAGTGACATTAATATACAACCTTTAATTGTGACGCAGCGACCTCCCCTATGCTTGATGTTTGAATCATAAAAAATTAATTTAATGTTATATCATCAAACCAAAATTTTAATTTTAATTCGTATTTCTATGTGCATATTTTGATATGTATTTGATTATATGACACAGAAAGCACTAAGAAACCGACAACACTGTATTATCCTATGCGTCATATCTATCAAATAGAAACACGTTCAAGGATTGAATTTTATATAGATCTAGTAAATAGATTAAAAAAAACGGGTATTGAATCTTAAATCAAGCAATAAAAAAGTCCAACGACACGAAAAATTAAAAATTGTCAAAATTTTCGGGAGGCCCTGTCCCTTCCTCTCGACAAAGAAAAAAGTTATATGGTCATAAAAACATAGGAGAGAGAGAGAGAGAGAGAGAGAGAGAGAGAGAGAGAGAGAGAGAGAGAGAGAGAGAGAGAGAGAGAGAGAGAGAGAGAGAGAGAGAGAGAGAGAGACAACTACTACAACTCAGCTACCAAACAATATTATATATTTATAATGATAATGTTAATTTTTAACAATTGTCAAGAAAAAACCCGGACCTCAATGAAATACGTCTATTGGTAATACTGTGATGGTGCCCTCCTCGGTCGGGTTAAATAATGTATCGTCCTGACATCCATTATTGCCGACATATTATAACATTTTTCAAAGAGTCACTGTGATGAAGCTTTTTTTGTTTGTATTGTATGCTAACAACACAGTAAATGCATTGAGTTATTGCTAATTTGACCATGTCATCTTGTCTAAACTACTAATACATATTACAAAAAATCACCGATTCAATAAAAGAAATTGAAAATTTTACCTTTTGATGCTGCTATGTAGACAATTGTCAGTGAAAAAAATGTAAAAGTCAATGATTTCATATAAATGCAATAAGTTTTTTGAGAGTTATGTTACTCATTTAATTGCTTACTTCTTTCAATAATCATCTAACACTAGAACACCTTATCTTATCCCCCCTTCATTAAATAAAAAAAGTCTGTAAAACAGTTTGTGGTGTTTTGCCACTTTTGTGACGTTTGATAACTTGTTTCAAAATTTCAAAAGTATTATCTACAGTGACATATAATCTTAGCAGACACAAAAGTTGAAGATGAAAAATAAATCAATTTGGCAAAGGAAGATAATCCAAATTTCTAGTAATTACAATTTTAATTCCGCTTTGTTGCAACTTAAATTTGCGTACCCTGACAGTGTTTAAAAATAGATCATAATTATTGGATTGGTTTTTAATCATTAAACTGGTAAAGATAAACGTTTGGACTTCAAGAACAAATATTTACGTCACATCATTACTTGATCATCTAGAAGCTGTTTTAAATAAATTATGACATGTAGGCTGTGAAATACACAGACCAAACAATCAGTTCAACCAGGAAGATATATATAGTTTTAAAAGAATTTAAAGGGTCTGAACACAACACAAAACTACCAATGCATCGGTCCTTTGTATTCAGTATGTAAGGTACACCTTTAGATCTCTAGACAATGTGTGAATCAATTGACATACAGAGTTAGATCAATAGACAACGAATTCAAGTAGATCCAAATTCGTTGCACTGAGAACTCAGACAGATTGTAAGAAATTAAATCTTCAAAATTACTCAAAAAATACGCACGAAAATCATCGGCAGCTCTTGTCTAAAAATGGGTGATTTGCAAGGGGAGGAAATTGAATAACTGTCTAACCGAGATTATTATTCACTGAAAAAATGGAACATTTAGGAAAGTCAGGAAAACTTGATTTTCAATCTTCTCGTCGTCCAAATACAGAAGATTCCTTCGGCAAGTCAAGGAGATATGAATATCGACGTTCTCGTCAGACACCCACAGATTCCTTTAGAAATTCAAGAGGGAACGGATTTCGGGACTCTTTACAGGGTATACCAGTCCCTTCTAATGGAGGGCCCTGCAATAACAATGCTGACAGAATTCCCCGGAGTAGTGTTTATTATGGATATGGTGGTCCTTTTTCTTTAGATGACGATTTTGACAGAAGATCGGATGATACACAGATATCGTCTGACTCTATTAGAAGTTTTAAAATCCAACCTTGGATGACAAAAATTACTGGCGGAACATTCAAGAGAGACTATATTGACCGTGTTTCATTTCGGGTAAAATTTTTTAAAAAGTCATTTAATTTAATTATTATGATTATTTTAACGCCTTAATTGGTGAATTTCAAATTATCTGAAACCAAAGCATAATATGTTGCGGCACTTACAAACGTGTCTCAATTATTCAGCTTGTTAAACAATTTTGTTTTCAAATGGTGAGATATGCAGAGTATTTAATATCAAAGTAATTCCAAGTAATATTTTTTACCAGAAGGGATCGAAAACATTTATCGATGTACAATAATAAAATTAGCTAATGTGTTTCGAATGTCATTCCTTTAATTCCGTAACCATACCTTTGACTGTCTCTTCTGGGAAAAGAGTTATAACCTTTCTCCTCATATTGTGTTAGGATTTTTCCATCAATGAAATCATATCCTCCTTGCTATAATTTTCTAAAAAATTTAGCCAACACTTCAGCATGATTCCACAATACTCTGGGGAGACACTCGGCAGCTTACAGAAGCCGACGACAGGGAGCCCATCAGAGGAAGCAGTAATGAAGAAAGTATTGGTCGTACCACCTTAACTATTATCTTTATTATTCTCGGGGTGATCTTAGTGGGTGTTGTTGGAGCTGTCATTGCATGGTTTTTAGCAATGAAAGGTAAAACTTTAGAAGATTCAGTTAAAACATTCTTTTGAATATTAAACTTTATAAGAACGTTGTAAACTTTTTCATTAACTACAAGTACATAAACTACTAATGCATGGGTAAAAAAGAATCATTTTAAATCGATAAAAAAAGTTTTACAAAAATTAAAGTATATGCGAAAATTGATAAATAAATAGTTTTATACATTTGGGAATTAAATCGAAATCTTTGTATTTCTTTAGATGATGAACCTGAAATGACAACATATTGTAAGTATAATTTTACATGATATCGCAAGACAGTGAAATCAGGTAGAAATACTAGTTTATCATAATTCTCCTGGTTTCTTGTGTTTTAATATATATATATAAAAAGGCTCAAGCGTCTGAACAATATATGTTTATCGGAATTGAGTCTGTATCTAACTGTTAGAAATTTTGATTTTCTTGAAGAACAAGTGACCCGTGTAATTTTAACCAGACTTGACTCAATGCATCTTTTGGCATGGAATTTAATCTATTTGATTGAAAAATCTCATAAATGGGCGATAATCAATCATCATGAATAGTAATTAGTAATAAGGATTGACTCATTTAAAAAATCCTTGAAAAAGAAAAGCAAACACTTCGTACATATTGGATGTGAATGCTTTCTCAATATTTAATTTTTTTAAATCATGGCCCGAGAGATAGGATGGAACTAATTCAAGGTCTAGGGTATACAGAGGGTTGTGTTTATGAAAACGGTTTCATACTTTGAAGAATTAAATTAAGTTTCGTCAAACCATTTCCATGAGCAGCTAAAGTTGAACTGATCTGAAAATCTTTCACGAATCTGATCAAAATTTGACTCATGTTAATGTTGTGGAACCTGGGTCTCTTCCTGATCATAAATCTTACATTATTGTACTTTGTAGTAATGTTGTGCATCGTAAATTGCATAATTTTTGTCTAGCTACTCCAGAGCATTCAAACTGTCTGTCGTCTAAATATCTTACATACATGCAATAAAATAGAATTAAAAGGAGGTATTTTTTTTATTAATAAGAGCAAAGATGGTCAATCTTAAAAGAGAAAAGTCTACTTGTTCACATATGTATTTTCAAATATCATTATTATTCTATTATTATATGTATACCCGTAGATGTAGATGTAATTTTTTGTATTATATGTAAAGGACAAGTAGCAAAAAATAATTTCATTCTTATATATGTAATTCAGTCATAGTTTCTGGAGGGATTCATCTGAATGAGGTTTTCTTGGACGAACTTTATAATTCATCTGCTCCTGAATTCAAGAATCTTAGTTTTCGATTCTGTTCTGCAGTAAGTATACTCAAGATGAAAGTAAAAAAAAAATAATTTAAGTTACCAATAATTTTATACTTGTTTTCGCATCAGCACATTTTTTTCCATTAATTTCAAAACACAAAATATTGATTTATATTAAAACAAATGAAACTAAACTTTTTTTTAATGTAAGATAAGAGAAGCGCTGCAGAAAAACATTACAAAGTATGGAGAGACATTCAAGCATTGCGAAGTCAACGAATTTAGGTGATTATATAGGGATAAGATGCTAAAATCTGTAAGACATGATAAATGTAATATGGTATTTTCTTACTAAAAATTATATTTATGCTATTACCCAAATGATATCTATATTTGAGGATTAATTATTTTATTCGGTAGAAACGGTAGCATCGTCGTCCTGTTCAAAGTATACTACGTTTTTTCGTCCTTTGCGATCAACAAGGAGGGGGTAGAAGAGGATTTGAATGTCTCCATGATTGCTATTGATTCAAAAACCTCTTATCTGTCTGATTTAATTGTCATTACATCGACAATTAATTTAACAGTTACAGTTGAAACATTCACTGTTGATCCAATTGCAATTCCCATTACAAGCACCCCCTCAACTACAACAGCTACCATATACATCACAACAACATCCAAATCAGGTACTACTTTTACCGCGACAGACACCTCCTCTATAGAAGATGAAGTAACAGAAGTCACAGCTATATCAGCATTGGAATCAACAACTGCAGGGATGAACACCACATCAGTAGAAGATGAAGTAACAGAGGTCACAACTTTATCAACATTGGAATCAACAACTACAGGGATAAACACCACATCAGTAGAAGATGAAGCAACAGATGTCACAACTTTATCAACATTGAAATCAACAACTACAGGGATAAACACCAAATCAGTAGAAAATGAAGTAACAGAATTCACAACTATATCAGCATTGGAATCAACAACTACAGGGATAAACACCAAATCAGTAGAAGATGAAGTAACAGAAGTCACAACTTTATCAACATTGAAATCAACAACTACAGGGATAAACACCAAATCAGTAGAAGATGAAGCAACAGATGTCACAACTATATCAGCATTGGAATCAACAACTGCAGGAATAGATATCACGTCAGTAGAAGAGGAAGCAACAGATGCCACAACTATATTAGCATTGGAATCAACAACTGCCGGGATAGACACCACGTCAGTAGAAAATGAAGCAACACAAAGCAAAACTATATCGGCATTTGAATCAACAACTGATCGGATGGACACTACATCAGCAGAAGATGAAGCAACAGATGTCACAACTGTATCAGCGTTGGAATCAACACTTGCAGGGATAAACACCACGAAAATAAATAATAAATCAACGACAGATGTCCAGATAACAGAAAACTCAGAATCAACGATATCAATTGTTGATTCAACAATTTTACCAGAAACAACTGCTAAACTAACAACAGAAATTGAAAATACAACATATTCTATTAAGGAGAATGTAACATCGATGTATTCTACAATGGAGTACTCTAGATCGATAATAACGGAACCAACAACGGAAATGGAAATTATATCGACATCCATAGAAGAAAATATGACATCGACAACTTTTGAACCAACAAGAGCATCTGAGGAAGAATATTCAGCAGGTTCGCTCTCCATAAAGCAAGAAATCCTTGTGTTAATATAAACAGCTTAATTCTGATATAAAATTTCATTTGTACCTTTCTCATTTCTTTAAAAGTCTACAGTATCAACAAAATTATTGTCCAAATGCATTTTTTCCAGGTGTTTATGTGCCTGATATAGTTGCAGTTGTGGAGAAAATAACTCATGTGCAAGCATGTGAAGTGATTCCGAAAGGAAATTGGTTATATGTCAACATTTCGGTTGATTATCAAGGAACATCAATTGTGAAAGAAAAATACGACCATAACAACGATATTTTAAAAATAATTTCCAATGATCGATTCAGCATAAATATTAACATGAAAAATAACACTGTTGTTGCCAATCTAACTCTTAATTTAACGGCACCAATATGGAGAATTTGTAACTTGTATGACCAGTATATATTTACATGCTCCGTGATGATGAATGATACTTTTCATACGACAAAGTCAAATGGAACCAGGATTCATATTACAGGTACGGACTTTGCTCACAGTTAGTTTAAGAGTTAAATCTGAGTAAATTATTTAAGAAAAAACATAAGTATCAAGACTTGTGACCTTATGAATCTTCCACTATCGAAAAAATATAAGAATTCACGAAATACGAATTATATGATTAACTTTAAATAACAGTAAAATTTGTGTGATTTATTTCAGCTCCTGTGGCACCAGTCACCATTGATTCAAGAATGCATTATAATGAAGGCGACAATATGTATTTCAATTGTTCTACAAAAGTGGATCCTAATTACAGTGAAGTAAAAGCACACTTTATTAAGAATGATAAAGTTATTTACGAAACAGATACCACTGACTTCGGGAATTTCAATAACTCTGATTGTTCCTTCAATTTGAATTGGATTGACGGCGCTCCGTATCCACTTACGGCAGATGCAAATGGCATTATAGTCCGTTGTAATGTAACAAACACTTTGCTTAATAAGACAGAGTTCGCAGACAAGGTGCTTAACGTGTCCCTTGCTGGTATGTTTTGATAACATATTTCAATGATTGATGTTTTAACCATTCTATATAATATTAAGTCGAAAGAATGACAGAAATGTGACAGCTCTGAAAATAAACTTTCTATATTATGGTGAAAAATATTATCTACATCTTGATGTTTCTTTTTAGATGTTGCATTCAGCCAGTATTACTACAAAATGCTAACAGAACAAACACCTGAAATAAACTGTATCGCCAGAGGAGCATCGTCAATTTTTAAAAATCTGACGTTATCTAGAAACGATATGGACATTGCTGTGGTGAATAGTTCAGGTGTAGCAACAGTGCTGAATGCTGCAGATAGATACAAAGCTAGTGTACAAGAAAAAGATGATAATGTGATTCTTAATATCAGCATTGAAGGTCTTGAGTGTGAGGATCATGGAACATATAAATGCTCCATGAACACCAAAGACAATTCAAGAAGAACATCCCCAGCTATGTCTTTAATTGTTATAGGTACAAAGGAAGTCGACTCTTTTGTTCTTAGTTTGATGTTGAGTATAAAATTACATTTTCCAAAAGTTGATTCTGTTTAACTGCCAAAAACTGTACTCAAATTTATCACATTTTCAATAGAAGTGTTCCAAAACAAGAACATTTTAAAATGAATATATTTTAGAAAATTTCACAAAGATTATACTTCTTATTTTTGGAACATAGTTCTAATTGCGTTTTTAATGTTTTCACAACAGGAACTAAACCAACTTTGAAAATGCATCCAGATATTTATGAAAGCTTATCTAGATTGGATTCCCCGCATGTATGCTTTACAAACCATACAGGAAACAAAGACAGCAACACGTACCTAGAAATTCAAATTACTTCGCCAAATAACGTCACTACATTTAGATATTCACACAGATTACCAGATTCTGAGAAATATTCTGATGAATTGACTTACATTAATATCACAGAATTTTCACAGTTTCTCCTTGTTTCCGATCAAACGAGTAATTCTACATGTAACAACCAGCAGTCGATATCTTTTCTTCTAAGCTTGACAATGGAATTCAACAATGGTGTTGTTAAATGTGTTTTAAAGGATGACATGAATGAGTATGCATCTGTGGAATCACGTATAACTGTTATTCCAGGTAAATATTCATGTAATCATATTTCGATACCTTATGTAATTCTCTGATATGCAATTAAGTTATTAATTTTTTATTGAAAAAGAGCTAACTTCCTTACTGCCTCAAATGCAGTGTAAAAAAAGGAAGAAAATACTAATTAAAACTTTACATGTATCAAATGGACAAGGTAAACATATTGCAAATTCTGATAAATTGTGTTGTACAGGGAATTACTGCGATGGATATATGACAAATTCTAGGAGAAAATACCCAAACAATGACTGCAACAAATATGTTTATTGTGGAGGTGATGGGAAAATGTATGCTTATGGAAGAGAATGCAGTGTTAATCAATGTGTTATTTATACTGGTAAAAATCCGTGCATACCTTGTGAAAGCAATTACACTTGTGATGAATTGACCACTCCAGGTAAAAATAATGTGTAAAAAGAACGCGCAAAACAGTGAAAATGTATTGAAAATAGAAATATTTATTTATATATCTTTATTTAAAAATGAAATATATTGCAGAATCAAAAATAATTATTTTATAATTATATTATGAAGGGCCAACAACAACTTTAACAACATTACCACCGGATATACAATGTAAGTGCTTAATAAATATTTTAAATTTTCATTAAAATGAGGATCAAAGTGACACTATTTAATAACATAAAAAAATATTAACAATAAATGGTGTATACATACGTCATATATACACCTTTCTTTGTTTTAGACATTTCATGTAATGACTACATTTTTCCCGTGGACGCAAAGCCGACTGTTACATGTATTGTTCTGAATAAGACCTTTAAAAGACTCTACATAACCTTCCTCCCAACATCAGCCCAAGGAGACGAAGATAAAGTGGGGGTAGCGTTTTCAAACGGCACCATAGAGTCCTTGCGTTCTGATGTTAACATGTCCATCAGCTTGGAGTCCTCTCCGATGATTTTATATATCAAGTTTCAACTTGTTACATGCAATACAAACGGACACTACAGAATTACTGCTACTGGCAGAAATTCATCACTTGCCCAATCAATTGAAACGTTTGAGTTGAAGGTCATTGGTAAGGGAATAATTAGGAATGATCTGAAATGTGTATTTAATGACATTGGAAAAGATTCAATATATGCATTGTAATTTGAAAATAGTTTTATGGGCAAAATTGAATTAAATTTTGACTTTGAATATAATATATTTTTATCAGGTAACTTAACGGAATTCGAACTACATATGGAGGACACATACAGGGAAGGTTCAACGGTGCAATTTAATTGTTCCGCCATTCTGGATGAATCTCAAGCCGACATTAAAGCATTCTATAAGAGGGAAACGGAAGATAATTTTACAAATATACAAGGCTCTACTGAAATAACGAAGAGGAATGATTCGTTTTGTTTCGTGAAAATTGTCTGGAAACCATCCGTTCTTTTTATAGCTGATGCTAGTTTTAATAATGCTGAAATTAAATGTGAAATTACAAAAGGGGTATTAGCAAGTCGATCTAAAAATGTTATTGTCAAAAGTTCAGGTACGTAATTTCTTGAAGTTCCTATCCTTAATATCGAACCTACTTTTAAGTTTACATTTAAAAGAAACTTTTATCTTTTAAAAGAAACTTTTAGATCGTCTATGTTCGGGTAAAAAATGATATAAATGATTCATTAAAATTTTATAGCAAATTTCATTTCTAAAACATCTTTCAGGCAATTGTGCCCTCTTTGAATAAAAAATAAAATTAGAAATAATTAATATCGTTTTTGAACCTGACAAGGTTTCCTTTGAAATCTAAAAAGGATTTCTTTTCTATAAAACAACTGAAACAATTCAGTGGAAATCTTTAAACATAATAATAATTATATTTACATGCGTTTTTCATTTTTATAATAAGTAATTAATTTTTTACAGATGTAACATTTGACACATACAGAATAGAATCTTACATTGGAGCACCAGTATCTACAACATGTATGGCTAGGAATGTCGACCATGTGAAATCTATATCTATTAGAAAAAATGAAGCGAACGTTAATTTCACGATTGCTACTTTTTCTTTGCCAAACACCGTGGACAGCATTGAAGGTGTTAATACCAGTTACACAAACAATTCATTGACGGTTACAATAAAAGCATTACATTGTTTGAATGAGGGGAATTACACTTGCGCTGTAACGAAACAGGACGACAGTGAGATTATAGCACCAGCGCAACTTTGTATTCAACCAAAAGGTAAGGAAATTCGAATCTTTAACTTTGTTTATTGATATAATTTTCTTTTCTTTACGGACGTTTTTCATACTAATTGTTTGGCCATTATTTAAACATGGAATTGTCGGGAAATGGAATATAATTTATGAACTATAATTTTACGAAAAAGAAAGTAGATTTTAAGGACAGAAGTTTAATTTCTTTTTTAAAGGTCCTCCAAAAATGCAATCCGTTGCATTGAGATTAAATCCAGACATAAATGAAGTAGAGTATAGACCTGATAGGTATCACACCTGTATTGGTGACGTAGGATATCCAGAGGCGGAGGGATATTTATCTATAACGTTTATGCATCCCTCGACCAATGCTTCCTATACATACGAAAAGAGGACAATCAACGACGCAATAAAAACGCAAGCATCTATGAATAACAGCGTTTACCTGGCTCAGGGTCTCAGTATTGTCATCTTGAAGGATTATATAAATGAAACTGTAAATTGCTCGATAGAAAGAGCTATAAGGTTTGTTCTAGATATCACACGGGAGTGGAATAAGGCAAAGATTCGGTGCAGTGTTAAGAAAGAAAATAGTGAAATAAAGAACACACCTTCAGAAGAGGAGATTTATGTAATTCCAAGTAAGAGCTTGTTGTATAGTTTTTATTTACTCATCAATTTAAACTTTACAAGCTAAATTGTCACACATTGACGTAAATTTTCTTATAAAATTATCATTTTTTGTATTTTTTTTTAACTAAATAGCTCTCAAAATGTCTTACCCTTTAGAAAAAAAAGTTTAAATAAATAATGAATTAAAGTAATGTGCACTTTATATAGGCTAAATTTAAGGTTACAAATTTTTACGAAACCTTTTTTCATTGTGTATTGTACTGTCCTTAAATTGTAAAATGAAGTTTAAGATTTGTAATTATATTAATAATTTTGATGACTTATAAGAAAACAAATATGATATCGCTAAAAATGTTGTTCTTTGACAGAGGCTCAAGTATACTTCTCTAATTGAAGAATTTGTCTTTTATAAACTTTTACATCTTTTTCAAAAAAAAAAAAAACAACCAAAAACCAAAAAACAAAAAACAAAAAAAAAACCAACAACTTGTGGACCAATTTCACCCAAACGTGCCTCAAAGCATCATATTAGCTTACTGACAAAGTGAGACAACCTTAGAGGATTACACTTTTACATGGGAACATATATGTATTGGGAAAAAATCATATGACAATCTTTTTTATCCAGAAGAGCAATTTAAGGCTATGATTTTGTAATCTATTCGCATGCATCCTTAGGTATTCAAATTGTCCAAATCAAGATCTCCAGGTGTAATGTGTTATGTTTCCTACGGCTAAAATTGCTATCTAATTTTACATAATGCATATATACATGATTTTTTTATTTTAAAAAATGGAACTGCATTCCATGTTTTGCGGATCCGAGTTGATAACATCATGGTCACTTAGGACTACATGTAGGTTAGAGGCTCGATATATATAAGTTTTCTAATTAAAAACAGCAAGATCAATGTAATGAGGTAAGCGTTTAGGCCTATGGGTCTTTTGTTTAATATGCATATAAATGGACCACTATCCTTAATTTTGTCCATGCACACTTATTCTTCTATATAAGGAAACAATGGCTAATGACCATGAGTACTTTTCACTTTACAACAAGAAAGCATAAAAAAATCAAGGAAAGTCTGTTTTGGTAAAAGGTACCTAGCTGAGGCCTCTGTTTAAATATCCCTCCCATGCAATTTTGCTTGTTTGGTTAGTACCAGTTTTAATTTTCTTTTTTTCAGAAAACATATGTGATGGCACCGATGGCAATTACACCCATCTTCCGCATGAAAAAATGGATCACTGTCATTCGTATGTGATTTGCCATTATAATAAACCAACTGGTAAAGAGTGCTCTACTCTTGAAACTTGCTTTGATCATACTTTAGGAGTTTGTGGTTGGTGCGATCAAATTACTTGTGAATCTGAAAATACAACTTTAATAGCAGGTAATGAATTTCAATAGTTGTGCTCAAAATAGCTTCAATATAATTATGAATAATAAGAAGCATTCAATAAAAAAAAAATATTTAGTGCTTATATATAACTTAAAACTAAAAAAAAAATCCTGAATTGCGAGAATACTATTAATTTTTTAGTCATAGAAACATGCCGTTATGGATGATTTTCATTAATGTCCTTTACCATCAGCTTATTAAAAGGAATCGAGTTTGCGTTTTGAGAGAAAAAAGTGTTTTATGTCCAATTTCCGAACAGAAAACAATAATTTAAATTATCATTACGTGAACGACATCATCTAATACTTGTTAATGGTGTCTTTGTACAGTGTTGTAGTTCTTTTTTTCCATTTAAACAAAATGAACAAAAAATATCAGAGGAGATTTAAACAGATGAATTATTTCCATTCACACTCTGGACAATTTAAACATATATTATGTTTATTTTTCATATACCTTATTTTACATTTATGTTTGAAACAGAAAAATACATGTATTAGTAAGGTTAACGTAATTCGTTATTGAATAATATAATGAATCCAGTATATTGATTGATTGATTGTATATTGTTTACGTCCCTCTCGAGAATTTTTCACTCATTATGGAGACGTCACCGTATGCCGGTGAAGGGCTTCAAATTTAGACCTATACTCGGCACTCAGGGCCATTGAGCAGTGAGGGTTCTTTATCGTGCCAGCGCCTACCGTGACACGGGACCTACGTTTTTAATGTCATATCCGAAAGACCCGTGACTTTCACTTCTAGTGCCGAGCGCTTGGCGAAGGAACAGTCACTACCTTTGTTTACGTCTTAGGTATGACGCGGCGCCGGGAACGAGAATCGAACCCGGGCCTCCCGATCACGAAGCGAACGCTCTACCACTAGGCTACCGTGACCGGTGAATCCAGTATAAGTACAATACAAAACACCATTTTCCTTGTGATCATTTGAAATGGAGCAATCATTCAGAAAATGTAAATGCCAGTTCTTTTATTTACATAACTCTTTACTTTTGATTATTGATGTAAGTTTTGTAGGTTGCAAATACACTACATGTAATAAAAAGCAGATGCTTTACAATACATCCAGTAAGAAAGCAGATGCTTTGATAACAATGGTTGTTTCACGAATCAAAGATCTGAAGTTCAATCATACTGGCCATCAATTAAGTTCATAAATGAAAAAAATGAAGATAAGGAACTGGTATCAATCTCCAAAGTCTGTTGAAACAATACTGATATATATTATTAATTTGGAACAGAGTAAACAGACCCTTAAAAACATTAGCGGTGGGATCAGGTACCATCAAGTAGTGAACATTCCCTGACCTCTTGTCAGAGATCCCTTCACGTCCAAATACTGTCCCTTTGTCCAATGTCAAAATATGGTTTCATATTAGTTGTTAGATCCATAACACTTTATCACATTTCAAATTAATTTAAATAATTTTATAAAATAAAAATACATATTATATATATTTCAGTAAAATGAATAATTACTCGCTTTAGAAGTATTTTTTTTCTTTCAGATTCAACAGAATTAAAGATAAAAGACAGAAGCTGACTGAATATATCTCAAATTGCTGATATTGTATCAGAAAAATACAAAGGATATTTACATTTACTCATCGTACTTTTTTTATTCGCGAGACTTTTTTGGTTACTATCGGATACCGACAGCTCGCGAAAGAATGGAGGCGTACAAGGTGACGACAATCCCCCGCTCTGAAAAAAGACATTTCTCAATTCTTAAAGTAGTATTTTTTCCTAATTTTATGGTTTATGTCATCTTTTATACACATCAAATTCTGTGCTTCATTGTTTAAATAATTTATTCATAACTTATTTTCACTCATGTTTTTAAGGAGGAATGCCACATCAACTTTTTATTTTATAGATCTCTGAGTCAACCTTTTTAAACAATGGTTTCAGCATTGAAAGGCCGACATTAGCTTTTAATTATTTTATATGAATTTTTTTGTATTTTTCAAAGAAAACTAAAAAAAATAAATTACATCCAAATTAAATGCTTTCTTGTAAAATTTTTGCTGTAAATGAATGCATCACGTGAATACCTAATAAAATATGTAAAGAAAGTCTGGTTAGACTTTTTAATTTTTTTAATAAAAAATTATTTATGAAATTAAAACACGTAATTTGTGAATATTTTTTAAATTGTGGTTAAAATCTTCTTAAAACCAGCCACAACTGGGGAGAACATGTTCATTAATCATATTTATAAAAGAAATTGAAACGAAATAGCCAAATTTCAGAGAAATTAATTTTTTTTAATTTTGGCCAATCCCGATCAAAATTAAACCGATCCCGACCATAATTGTACAATTATTGGAAATAAATAACATTTTCCTAAGGACACTAGTCTGATTAGGTGTTACAAGGGTTAAAACATTATAGAAACTGACAATAAAATAGATTTCTTCATTGTAAATACATGAAGTGGCAATAAATTAGCATTTTATTCATTTTGTGTTAATTTTGATCGGGATCAGTTTAATTTTGATCGGGTTAGGTCCAAATATTAAAAAAATTAATTTCTCTAAAATTTCTCAATTTCGTTTCAATTTCTTTTAAAAATATGATTGACAAACATGTTGTCCTTAGTTGTGACTAGTTATATGGTGTTTTTAACCATAGGTTTAAAAAATATTCACAAATACATGTAATGTGTTTTATTTTCATAAATAATTTTTCATAAAAAAAAATTTAAAAGTCTAACCAGACTTTCTTTACATATTTTATTAGGTATTCATGTGATGCATTCATTTACAGCAAAATTTTTACAAGAAAACATCTAATTTGGATGTAAATAATTTTTTTCAGTTTCTTTGAAAAAATACAAAAAAATTCATATAAAATAATTAAGAGCTAATATCGGCCTTTCAATGCTGAAACCATTGTTTAAAAAGGATGACTAAAAGATCTATAAAATAAAAAATTGGTGTGGCATTCTACCTTAAGACATTTGAAAACGAAAAAAAAAGCTTCACATATGATTCGAACTCTTTCCATAGCGCAGGTTTGGTCCAAGACCAACCGCTTTAACCACTACGCTACGAAGTATATGCATTATTGACGTCTTTCAGTGTGATTTAAATGAACGGGTTTGTAGAAGCGAAATTTTTTTCAGAAAAGTTTGATTTTCATATATAATGGGTTCAGATTCCATTTTTTGGACAAATGAAATAGATTTCACATTTACATTTCCATTATTTAAGCTTTCACGAAGAATGGAGACTTGACCATTTATGTTCAAAATTCGTTTTTTTATAGCACTATTAAACCCATTTTCCTCTAAATATGCTTAACTGTCAACTTTGAAATAAAGATTATCAAATGATAAGTCGTTCAGTAAAATAAAATAATAAAATGCTTAAAAGAGGACATTACTGAGAACATGATTTTAGAAAAATATAACTTTTCTGTAAATTTTGAAAATTGAGAAACATTTTATCTCAGAGCGGGGGATTTTACACGCCTTATACGCCCTCTTTCTTTATATCTTGTTTATATCTCTACATTAATACACCCCCCC